>CM060672.1:3533555-3618555 GCA_030686955.1 Odontamblyopus rebecca
CGGAAAACAGTTTAAACAAACCTGAGACAAAGGTGAAACATCAGTCCAAGAAAACGTCGGTTCAAGAAAACGTCGGTCCACGAAAACGTCGGTCCACGAAAACGTCGGTCCACGAAAACGTCGGTCCACGAAAACGTCGGTCCACGAAAACGTCGGTCCACGAAAACATTGGTTCATGAAAATGTTGGTTCATGAAAACGTTGGTTCACGAAAACGTTGGTTCATGAAAACGTCGGTCCACGAAAACATTGGTTCACGAAAACGTCGGTTCACGAAAACGCCGGTTCACGAAAACGCCGGTCCACGAAAACATTGGTTCACGAAAACGTTGGTTCACGAAAACGTTGGTTCACGAAAACGTTGGTTCACGAAAATGTCAGCCCACAAAAATATCGGTCTATTGTTGTTTCCGCGTAACGAACAGACCTGGAGTTGTGTTTTGTTTAGAATCCTTTCTGAATCTTGAGTTTATCCTGCCTTTTTTACAAAACGCGGCCCACAAAAACGGTCCACGAAAACGTCCACAGAAGACAAAAGGTTTTCACGCTTTCCATCTGGACGTAAATCATTTCTAATACGGTGATTCGTTTCAGTGTAAACGTAGTTAAAGTGTAGAGAACCTGATTATTGGCCCATAAAAACGCTTAAAAGGTGCACTTTGTAACTTCTCCGTCAGGCGCTTTTCTCCAATGAGACGTTGATCCTTTGTCCGGAATGTCCCGCAGTACGGCATTAACGCTTTCTATCTCCACGGAGACCAAACCAGGCCACAGTTCCAGGTCAGATCTGCGGAGAGGCGACGCCGCTCACAGTCAGAACGTCTGTTTTTTGAGGGATTTTTTTTTAGCTCTAAAACCTCCTGTGACTGAATAAATGTAAAGCTGAGCTGTTTAATGTCACACTGCGGAACATTCCAGGCAGAGCAGTGACGTATCCATAGAAACACCCAGAAAAGAGCTCATATTATGCTATTTTCAGCTATTTTGTAATGTTTTAATGTCGTAAAACAGACCTGGAGTTGTGTTTTATTTAGACTGAGTGAATTTTGAATCTTGAGTTTAATCTGCCTCTTTTTTTTTTTTTACAGATAAATGCCAAAAAATACCAGATTTGCAGCTCATTCACTCGCTTCTGCTTTCTGCCTTCATCCCATAAACAAACTCATCGCGTAAATAAAACGATTAGTGGAATAATAAGAGTCAAATGCACCTAGAGGAGGAGGAGGACGGAGCAGAGGAGAAATGCAAATACAGTGACGTAAGAGCCAAACAAACCGCACGGTAAACACAACTTAAAGGGCTCATTTAGGCCATTTTCTGATCTGATCTATGTCCTAAAGTCGTTTCCTCGTCACACACAGACCTGGAGTTGTGGTTTTTTTCTGAGCTCTAAATCCACCTGGGATTGAGTAAATGTAAAGTCGAGCTGATTAAAGTCACACTGCGGAACATTCCGGGCAGAGAAATGACGTATCTATGGAAACAAGAAGGTGACGGAGCTCCAAAGACAAAGTTACACAGATTTGTTTTGACCTCAAGCTGTTTGTACAATAACTGTGCAGGGACAAGATTCAAAACAGGAAAAAAAGAAAAAAAAAAGAAAAAAACGAAAGAAAAAAGAGAAAAACAGGGGAAAAAAACAAACAGAAAAAACAGGGGAAAAAAAGAGAAAATAAAAACTGAAATTTTTTTTAAAAACCCAGAAAAATGAAAATAAAACAGGAAAAATGAAAATAAAACAGGAAAAAAGAAAGAAAAAAATAAACAAAAAACAGAAAAAACAAACAAAAACAGAAAAAAATGAAAAAAAATGGAAAAACAGGAAAAAAGACAAAATAAACAGAAAAAATGAAGAAAACCCAGAAAGACAGAAAAAAATGAAAAAATGAAAATAAAACAGGAAAAAAGAAAGAAAAAACAAACAAAAAACTGAAAAAAATGGGAAAAAAGAGAAAATAAACAGAAAAAATGAAAAAACCTAGAGGAAAAAAAACAGTAAAAATGAAACTAAAACAGGAAAAAAAAACAAAAAAAAAAACAGGTCCTTTAAGCTCTAACGGCCAAAATAACAACACACCGCCTCTTTGCACGAAACATTTTTAACGATTAGAGAAAAGTACAGAGTCAAAACTGGTCCAAACTCCCACAGCCTCCACTTTGCTGCCAGTCATTTTCATTCCTGCGTCTCTTAAAAACGGTCGGACAGGTACGGCAGGTAACGGCGCATACCACAAACCCGAGATCCACTCTGCCATCGTCACACGCAATTATCCAGGCTTCAGTTTTATGTGGGTGTGATTTCAGCGCTCGTTATTGTCGGGATTTCTCTCGTTTGATTAGAGCTGGTTTTATTCTGGTTAGTACCGGCCTGGTCCTGATTTAAAGGGCCGGTGTTACGCCGTTTTCTGATCTACGGCGCAAAAACTAGAATCCAGCCGTGTTAAAATGACTCGAATTAAGAAAGTTTGATTCAAATTTGAGTTGATTTCACTTGACAAGTACAAATATCTGCCAACTGAGCAAGACTTTTCGTGCTTAAACTGTGAAAATGAAGGAAAACAACAGCAGCAGCAGCAGCAGCAGCAGCATTATCGGATCTGTACCAGAGTTAAGGGTTTAATTCTCTGCATGACTAGAAACCAAAAAAATAATAATAATAAAATTACGGACATGGTGCATTTTTCACCCCCCAAAAAATATTTTTAAAATGATTACACGGACAGGCTTAGTTCAATCGTGCTGAAATTTCTATCACTTATTCACTGCATGGAGGCACGGTGGCTGAGTGGCAACACTCAGGCCTCACAGCAAGAAGGTTGCGGGTTCGATCACCGGGTCGCCTGGGCCTTTCTGTGTGGAGTTTGCATGTTCTGCCCGTGTCTGGATGGGTTTCCTCCGGGTGCTCCGTTTTCCCCCATCAACCCAAAACATGCAGCACCTGAACTAACATCAAGGACCATGTTGTCCACCCTCCTGTGGGCTCCACCTGCAGAGGGGTTCATGGGGGGGGGTCAGGTGCTATGAGGATTGGGCAGCAAGCTGCCCCTGCGACCCAGCTGGATTAAGCGGGAGAAGATGGATGGTGGATGCACCGTCTAAGTCTGACTCTTGATTAGAAAAGTCATGTGACCTGTGGCTTATTTTCTATGATTTCCATCGTCGCCGCGAGTGGCTTTAATTATTATTAATGCTGCTTCTGACTGGATTGTAAAACCTTGTATTTTAATCTGACAGCAGTTGTTTTATAATTACTGAAAGAGATTAAATGTGAGGGGTTCATGCTGCTAATTATTTATTTATAGTTGCTGTAGCTTGTAGTTTTGTACATTTCGAACAGTTTTCTAACACAGAATTCAGCAGATTTGTTCTTTTTAAGGTCGTTTTAGATCAACTTTGGGAATATAACTATAGACCACACACAAGCACAATAGGTCCACTTTAACTTCATTTTAATACATTACAACTCCTTTATGAACAGGCCAACGTCACGAAATCAAACTTTCTTAACGCAAAAGTAAAGTTATTGTGGAAAAAGCCACGTAAAAACACACAAAATTATACAGGTCAAGTGGAGATTTTTACCATTACACTGTGACCTGAACGATCACAATTATTATTTACACGTTTAATCTCGACGTGGATCTTTTCACCTTCCCGTTTCATTAGAGCCACAGCTGAATGAACTGTGCTCTAGTGATTAATAACAGGACAGCGTGCGGTGTTTATGCTCGTGGGTGTGGAGTGAAAATATGAAGCCAGAGACGCCTGAACAACTCTGATGACCCGTAAACATTGTAATTATAAACCTGCGTTGTGAATGGTGGAGCCTCCTGATAATGTTATTTAAATCATCTGAAAGTGCGACGGCGAGAGGGTGAAGGCAAAACTCTGGGACTGCACCAACAACGTCTGCGTGGAAAAGTCAGAACCAGGGCATCTGGGCTTTTATTTGGGACCAGGCGGCGATTTGGGGCAGGAGATTAATTCCTTCCTCACAAAAATGTTGCTCAAAACTGGGAAAATCTGGAACTCAAATTCTCTTAAACCAGTATGACAATAATTTAAGCGACTTGCTGCACAGACGTGAGTTCATTTGAAATGTTACAACAAAATATATGTTTCCTACATTTGAAAGCGACTCCTGAATGACTGAAAGTCTTTAAATACGGAAGCGGGGAGGCTCATAATAAATACAAAGGCCATAACACACCAAAAAAGGCCATAACACACCAAAAAAAGGCCATAACACACCAAAAAAGGCCATAACACACCAAAAAAGGCCATAACATACCAAAAAAGGCCATAACACACCAAAAAAAGGCCATAACATACCAAAAAAGGCCATAACACACCAAAAAAAGGCCATAACACACCAAAAAAGGCCATAACATACCAAAAAAAAGGCCATAACATACCAAAAAAAAAGGCCATAACATACCAAAAAAGGCCATAACACACCAAAAAAGGCCATAACACACCAAAAAAAGGCCATAACATACCAAAAAAGGCCATAACACACCAAAAAAGGCCATAACACACCAAAAAAAGGCCATAACACACCAAAAAAGGCCATAACACACCAAAAAAAGGCCATAACACACCAAAAAAGGCCATAACACACCAAAAAAGGCCATAACACACCAAAAAAGGCCATAACAAACCAAAAAAAGGCCATAACACACCAAAAAAAAGGCCATAACATACCATAAAAGGCCATAACATACCAAAAAAGGCCATAACACACCAAAAAAAAGGCCATAACACACCAAAAAAAGGCCATAACACACCAAAAAAAGGCCATAACATACCAAAAAAGGCCATAACAAACCAAAAGAGGCCACAACGCACCAAAGAAGCACCAGAATCGCACAAACCAAACTTTTTGCAGCACAAACAACATTAGAACATCAGAAAACTGCATAACATGGGCCCTTTAATGATTCCTATTAATTGTAGCGGTTTGGCTAACATTATAACACTCTTCTAACAGTCTATATCTGAACATATCTGTGTCCCCTGTCCCAGCAGATTTATCCAAAACCAGTGATTTGTCCCGGTTTTACACAAGAAATGTTCCTGTGTGTCTATTTTGGAGCAATCTGATCCCTGCCGACAGTAAAGAGACGCATAAACTGTCATTTGTTTGGGTAAAATACAGAAAATCTGCTTAAAAACGACCAAAACACCAAAAAAATGTGACTATAATATCATATATGGGTCAATGACGTGACGCCTTTGCAGTTTCCTCAGTTAAAAAGGTTCAAATTTCATAATAATTCGGCACATTTCTGTAGCACCTCTGACCTCCATGGAACCAAATTATTTTATTCTGCATGTTTTTTGTGCTTAAAGTGTTCAAATGTCATGTGGTGCGACTGATAACAGCAGGAATTCTATGGCTGGAGTTTAATAACAGGCGAAGTCGACTTGGGTGAACGGTTCTTTAGGCATTTTTCTTCATTTGATGCGTTTTCCAGGGCAGTAGTTTGTTCATTAACAAAAACCTGCACTTGTAGGTGTGAAAGTCGTGTGAGTGATGATGGTGGTGGTCGGAGGGACCGTTGGCGCCGCTTGGCCTGGCAGCCGCGCCTCCGTCAGTCTGTCCCAGGGCGGCTGTGGCTATAACAGGAGTTTACACCACCGGGTCTGAGTGAATGAAGATGCTCTGTAAATAATCCTCTATAAAGCGTCTTTGTGACATCTGTCTGTGA
The DNA here is from genome assembly GCA_030686955.1 of Odontamblyopus rebecca. Taxonomy (NCBI): domain Eukaryota; kingdom Metazoa; phylum Chordata; class Actinopteri; order Gobiiformes; family Gobiidae; genus Odontamblyopus; species Odontamblyopus rebecca. The sequence goes on from CM060672.1 coordinate 3,539,266, forward strand.
AAAGCACTACCTACTTAACACAAGCAGGCGACTGTCATATTGGAGCAAAAGAAAATATCAATATGCATTAAAAATCTAAAGAAACGCAACAGTTTGTTTCTGTACACTTCATATTACTCACAACTTAGATTAATATAACAACCATGTTTTAGAAAATAAAACCATTTTAAGGTCGCACCACATGACATTTTACACTAAAAATGCTTCATATAAAAATTAAACAGATTTATGCACCTGACACTAAATATTTGAAAAACTTCTAAAAAAAAAAAAAAAAACCTAAAAGTTCTAGAAACTAAGATTTTTTATATTTTAAAATGTGTCTGTTGAAAATCCTTATACGCTGTTGACCCTCATATGAATGATAGAAAACAGCACAAACAAATAACATTTTGGACGAGTATTTTTGAAGCTTCCTGTGGGACTGGCTGACTCCAAATTGAGCTATAAAAGAATTGTTAATATCTCCAAAACTAAAGCAACACAAACTAAAATTTTCGGAGCACAAATGAAGCACAAACGATTGACACGACCTCCAAAGTAGTTTTCACCTTTAGTTCAGTAAAGATCGGTCATTCCCAGGTCTGAAATCATCCAAATGATTCTAACGGAGCACTTCCTGCACTACCCCGTGACATCACAAGGTGGAACAGAGTTGTTGTTTTTTTTAACAGTAGTTGGAGAGAAGAACATAGAAAAGCCTATTTAAGACGTGAGACTTGTTGCTAATGACCGTAATTACAGGTTAGTTAAAGTTTCAAAAGGCTGAGGTGGTTTTGTGAGTCTAACCTGTCCAGTCTGTTCCCATTAAAGCAATTTAGGAAAACTATAACTCTGGGTTTAAGCCTCAGATCAAACAACAACAGATTAAGAGCGCTCAAAAGGGCTCATAGTACAGATTACACATTAAAATACAGAAAAGCTGCTTCAAAATGACCAAAACACAAAGAAAATATGACTATCATATCATATATATGAATGATGTGGTTCTACTGAATGATACAGTTCTGTTTTAGCCTTAGTTTAATCCTGGTTTACACCTGAAATAGTCCTGGTTTAGTCCGGGTTTAGCCCTAGAGTAGTCCTGGTTTTTGACCTGAAATAGAGCTGGAATAGACCTGATATAGTCCTGGTTTAGACCTGAAATAGTTCTGATTTAATCCTGGTTTATCCCTAGTTTAGTCCTAGTTTAGACCTGGTTTAAACCTGATATAAGTCTATTTTAGCCCTAGTTTAGACATGGTTTAGTCCTGAAATAGTCCTGGTTTAGTCCTAGTTTAGTCCTAATTTAGCCGTAGTTTAGACCTGGTTTAGTCCTAGTTTAATCCTGGTTTACACCTGAAATAGTCCTGGTTTAGTCCGGGTTTAGCCCTAGAGTAGTCCTGGTTTTTGACCTGAAATAGAGCTGGAATAGACCTGATATAGTCCTGGTTTAGACCTGAAATAGTTCTGATTTAATCCTGGTTTATCCCTAGTTTAGCCCTAGTTTAGACATGGTTTAGTCCTGAAATAGTCCTGGTTTAGTCCTAGTTTAGTCCTAATTTGGACCTTGTTGAGACTTGATATAGTCTTGGTTTAGTTCTGATTTAGTCCTGGTTTAACCCTAGTTTAGACCCGATATAGTCCTGTTTTAGTCCTAGTTTAAACCTGATATAGTCCTGGTTTAGTCCTATTTTAGCCGTAGTTTAGACCTGGCTTAGTCCTAGTTTAAGCCTGGTTTAGACCTGAAATAGACCTAGTTTAGTCCTGATATAATTCTATTTTAGTCCTAGTTTAGACCTGGTTTAGTCCTGAAATAGTCCTGGTTTAGTCCTAGTTTAGTCCTAATTTGGACCTGGTTTAGACCCGATATAGTCCTGTTTTAGTCCTAGTTTAAACCTGATATAGTCCTGGTTTAGACCCGATATAGTCCTGTTTTAGTCCTAGTTTAAACCTGATATAGTCCTGGTTTAGACCCGATATAGTCCTGTTTTAGTCCTAGTTTAAACCTGATATAGTCCTGGTTTAGCCCTAGTTTAGTCCTAATTTGGACCTGGTTGAGACCTGATATAGTCTTGGTTTAGTTCTGATTTAGTCCTGGTTTAGCCCTAGTTTAGTCCTGGTTTAAACCTGATATAGTCCTGGTTTAGCCCTAGTTTAGTCCTGGTTTAGACCCGATATAGTCCTGTTTTAGTCCTAGTTTAGATCAAACTGGTCTAAAACAGACACTTGGTACATTTTTTGTATAAAACTGGGACAAATCACTGGTTTGGGATAAATCTGCTGGGACAGGGGACACGGGGCTCAAAACCGGGACGTCTGGACACCCTAATCTAATGAAAACACTTCACGAAAACACTTGATCGCCTGTTAGTTTCCTCATTTGTGGCCGTTGTGACGAAAGCCATGTAACGGTGCAGCGCTTGGTCCCTGGCCGCAGACAGAGCACCAGAGGCCGGGGGGAGGGGCAGAGCAGGGCCGGGAGAGGCGCTACCTGCCCTGGGTGTAGTCCGTTAGTTTGTTATCTGATACCGGCCCGGCTACTACAATAAACCCCGCGCCGCTGGCAACAATGGCGATTGTTTTCCAGGTGAAAGAGAAAACGAGCGAAATGAGGGAATGTTTGTGGAAGGTGTAGTCAGCCCAAAGTTTGGTCTATTCACATGTAAAACTTTGGGTAAACACTTTTTTTTTTTTTTAAGCTAGCTCACCGACGGCTAGTTTCGAAAGGGGTGCAGTTTTCGCCGTTGCACCCACGTAGTCCGGGAATCGCGACAAAATCAACAGGAAAATACCACAAAACTTCGCGTAAAAATAATCAAACACATTTATCAATAGTTATACGTCATGTTTACGTATCATTTTGAGTAAACTATTCCATAAAATCAAAGCTGACTCCACTTGTGTAGGCCTGTTGAAACGTGACACGGTTATAACGGAATCTGTCACCCGGACTATTTGCAAACATCGGAGTTTACTACAATTTTGTCAAAGCTTATTATTTTTTAATTTAGATTATTAATAAAACCATTTTTAAATAATAGAGAGACTGCGCTGAGTTAAACTAGATTACACTATTTATTTTTTATTTATTTATTTTACTGTTCTTCAAAGGCAACAGGTGGTGGCTGCATTCCTGCATATCAACACACTGTAGATTATAGTTTACATATTAAAAACAAACAACACACAAAAAAAAGGCTCTTAACAAATGTAGTTTTATATTCTGAAATTTTCTAAACATCAAGATTCCAAAAACAAAAATTAAAATCATGTTTTGGGCCTATGTGTTGCCTCCTGAACAATACAAAAACAGATGTATAATCGGATCCTATTGACTTTTAATTAAACTTGGAAGACTAATATTTGTGTTACCTGAACTAGGAAGGGAGCTAGGGGTTGAAGGTCGCTATGTCTATACGACAGGTAGGCCGTAAAAGTTTGTAAAAGCGTTTAAACGTGCTCAAATGTTTCTTAAGAAGATTAAATACGAAAGTTTGTCATATGCAAATTATGCAAAGACTGAAAATGGGCCGAGTTGCTTTAACCTGCGGCGCACCCACTGCACCCAAGTATGGGGAAGCAGCGAATGCAACACCTTGATTCCCGTTATTCCCATGATATGCCCCGCTAATCACGCATGCATCTCGACTTTTACGGGAAATGACCACGGCGCTATTGTCTCGGAGCACGTTTTGTACACGCAAAACGACGTCAACGTGCGTAAAATGCCAAAAAGTCGCCTTAAACGTGGTATTGCCAAAGTAAGACGCATTGCACTCACCTGGGATGTAAACGTCGCCTCTTTCATGATCCGCCACTTCGCTCCAGTTCCGCTTTCCCGGCGAAACGTTGTTCTTTTTCACCAAAAACGCCCTCGGCATCGTGAAACCGAACCACGATCCAGTCTTTCGAGCAAACACGCAATCCGATGCGCTTGTACTTGTTTTCTGTCTTTTTTTTTTTTTTTTTTGTGCGTGATCTTTTCTCTTTCTTTCCCCAAAGTCGCCTTATCCGCTACAGAAGCTCGTGCTCAGGTGAGTCCAGGTGAGCGCAGGTAAGTCCGTGCGTGAGGCCGAATAACGGGAGAATGCGCGGAAAACGGGTTTGCGGAGCGTTTTAATGAGGAGTCGTGTATCGGTCTCGACGAGAGAGAGGCAGGGAGGTGGATCGAAGCAGCCCAGGTAAAAAAGGCTGAAGCAGGAAGCTGGCTCGGGAGTGCGCATGCGTCGCAGAAATAACGGTGACAACTGTGGCGAAAAGTCTGCAGCAGGAGCCCGGAGCGTGGAGGAGGAGGCGAGGCTCACTGCGGGACCTGTCCGACCGGTCTAACCCCTCTCCCGGTGTCGGTCTCTCCTCTCGCAGGCTCCATTCCGCTGCGAGGCGTGGAAAAAACACGGCGCAGGTAACACAACTGGGCGACAAATGTTTTTTTTTTTTTTTTTTTTTTTTTTTGATCACATTTTAATCAAGTGTCATTTGTAATTCTACAGTTTCCAGTAAACAACATTTTCCTTCTTTTTAAGCCCACACCTCCCTAAAAATCCCTATTGATGAACATATACAGAACAAATATCCACACATAAATACATATACTGAATACGTACACACACATGCAATACACATATACACATATATAACATACAGATACAAAATGCACATACATATACAAAATATGGAGTTAATATAAAAAGGGTCGGACAATCAATCAGTCCTGGCTCACTCATTAGTGTCTAGAAACGTTAAAAACAACTTTATAAGCAGATTCAGATTCAAGTATTTATTGTCATTGTCACAGAAGAACAACAAAATTGCGTTTGGAGCGTCCACACTTCATAGTTGTTAAGTGCAAACCCATAAATAATAATAAATACCCCTTAAACCCAAGTGTAAACACTGACCCAGTGTGACCTCAGTACATGAGACAGTTCTTATAGCAGCAGCGTGAGATCAGGTCATAGGCAGGAACATTCACACAGAGACCTGAGAATCATGACCTTAGCATTAGCTTGTTGCCAGGCAGAGCGTTTTGTTTGTTAGACTCGTGGCTGTTGTCAGATGGGTTAAAGTGGAGTTAAGCTTCTTCAGTGTGAAGCAAATTGGTGTTTTACGTGGAAGTTCAGAACTTGCCCCCATCACTACACTAGTTCAGAACTTGCCCCCATCACTACACTAGTTCAGAACTTGCCCCCATCACTACACTAGTTTGTTGCCTTGACAGACTCACTGCCACAGTGAGATCTCCACCGAGGAAACACTGATCTGTGCCGTTTTTTGGCTCCTGACAGAATTCCACCTCCTCTAGCGACGGACTTTAGCTTCAAACATGCCGGAGTTCAACTTTAAGTCTATGATATAAAATATACGTAATTATGCAGCAAAGATTTTATTTTTTATTTTTTATATGTGCACTATGTAACTTTTTGGTATTTTGCAAACCGGCTTTAAACAGTTTCAGTTTGTTGTGTTGTCTTTTCAGATGCGTCTCCTCTGGTGCAGGTGGTTCCTCCTCCAAATATTCAAACGACACGAGTTTCATCTCGGACCAGTTTGACTCCGTCTGATACTGAAGCTCTGCAGCTCAGGGCCGTTCGCACGAGCAGAGGTGAGAACAGTTACTCCAGCAAAACCTAAAACCGACCTGTTCTGCAAAAATGCACTTTTCAGAGATTTCAGCCATGGTTTAGATGTTTCCTTCTCATCTCCCTCGTGAAGTTGTGTTTGGAGTGATTCGTGCATGTTTGAGGGATGTTTAATCACTTATTTTCAGCTTCAGCGGTGCACGCCCATGCAAAAAGCAAAAAGCTGAAGTAAGTTAGACAAATTATAATACACGAATGAATAGGCAGTTTATAAAAGGGAAAAAGAGAGAATACAGTGACGTCTAGATGAAGAAAACCCGGACATTTTCCTCTGTTTTTCCAGATTTTTGAGTTACTGTCCAGGGCTGTAACGATATCCAAGTCTCCAAGATACGACATTGTCACGGTTTGAACCTCACTGTACGATATTTATTGCGATATTATGGGAAAGCTCACGATATTACGATGTTTTACAGAATAACAAGACTGACTCTAAAATGCTTTGACCAGTCATGTGGTACAACATTTATTGTCATTAGGGATGGAACGAAATCCAAATCTCTCTGTACGATATTTTCACCATAAACATCTCACTGTACCAGATTTATTACAATATTTTGTGGTGAATCTGCTCCTTTTTCCTCTAAAAATGCTTCACAGACTTAATCCACAGAATGAAGATGTAAAAGTGCTTAGAACAGTTATTTCTTCATGTCGTCTGCACTGAAACGGAGCAAAGGATCATGGTCTATGTAGTTCCCTCTGTTTTTTTTTAGCTATTTCTGCATCAGAACTGTTCATTTAAGCAAAGAGACTTGGGATTCGATATATTGTGACGCTCCACGATGTTATTGTGAGACCTTTGACCAGACCAGATCCCCATATTTACGTTATTGTTACATCTCTAGTTACTGGCCTTGTCTCCATGGAGATAGACGCGTTTAAAGCAACATAACGCACTGTGGAACATTTAAGGCAAAGCAATAACATGACGGCCAGAGGGGTTCCGGGCTGCATGCTGCATCGTTCATCGTTTTTTATCTTGATTCGTGACTTCTTATTTTTATTATTTCCTGCACTGTTCTTGTACTTTTCTTTGCAACCCTGAAATTTCCCCACTGTGAGGCAGACTAATGCGCTCTAATCTCATCTTAAATCCATCCGTTCTGAATTCCAGTGTGTTTACAGAGCGGAGAACTCCCCTCGCAGGATTTCATCACATCTATTTTTATACATCCACATGAGAAGTGTGAGTAATGACATGAGATGGACAAGCGACAAAAACAATATTTTAAATACTTTGGAATAAAAATAACTCAAACATCCTTTTTTAGAGTTCAAAAATTCAAAAAAGTGATAAGTTCAGCAGGATTTAAAATTCAATATGTGATGGAACAAATGATCTTTTATATGGAATTCCCGATCTCTACTGAACTAAAGGTAAAAGGAGCTGTTCACTTGAAAAGTACCACTTCGTGACATCACCAGGTGGAACAGAGCGTTTGCAGCTTTGGAGATGCAGACAGACGAATAATAAAGAGTGACTCAAACACGTGTGAATGAAACAAAACACGACTCCAGCTCCGTTTGTGACAAGGAAACAACACTAGAGCTCGACTTAAGGCCCACAGGAGTCAGTTTTACATTTTTCTTTATGTCAGTTTGGAGTTCACAAAAATGCAATTGTATTTTTTTTTTAAAAACACAACGTCAAAACATGTCAAGGTGCTGTTTTATTTAAATGTGAATGATTTGCTGTTGTGGTGTACATCTGTGTGATCACGAAAAGACACTGAAAACACTGTGGGTAATGTCACCAAACGTTCACTTTTTACGAGAGATGTCACAATAAGGTAAATCTGGTGATATCGTATCGTCAAAGGTCTCATAATAACATCGTGGAGCATCACGATATATCGAATCCCAAGTCTCTTTGCTTAAATGAACAGTTCTGATGCAGAAATAGCTAAAAAAAAACAGAGGGAACTACATAGACCATGATCCTTTGCTCCGTTTCAGTGCAGACGACATGAAGAAATAACTGTTCTAAGCACTTTTACATCTTCATTCTGTGGATTAAGTCTGTGAAGCATTTTTAGAGGAAAAAGTCACAGATTCACAGTTTTATATTGGAATAAATCTGGTCCAGTGAGATGTTTATGGTGAAAATATCGAACAGAGAGAGTTGGATTTCGTTCCATCCCTAATGACAATAAATGTTGCACCAAATGACTGGTGTGGAGAGAAGCAGAGCTGATTTGTACATGTTTTGGTTCAGTCCTGGTTTAGACCTGGTTCTCTCCTGGTTTAGTACGGGTTCGGTCCTGGTTCAGTCTTGGTTTAGTCCTGGTTTAATCCTGGTTTAGTCCTGATTTAGACCTGGTTTAGTCCTGGTTCTGTCCTGGTTTAGTTCGGGTTCAGTCCTGGTTTGGTCCAGGTTTAGTCCTGGTTCAGACCTAGTTTACTTCTGGTTTAGTCCTGGTTTAGTCCTGGTTTAGTCCTGGTTTAGACCTAGTTTAGTCCTGGTTTAGTCCTGGTTTAGTCCTGGTTTAGTCCTGGTTTAGTGCTGGTTTAGACCTGGTTTAGTCCTGGTTTAGTCCTGGTTTAGTCCTGGTTTAGTCCTGGTTTAGTCCTGGTCAGAGCATTTTAGAGTCAGTCTTGTTATTCTGTAGAATATCGTAATATCGTGAGTTTTCCCCCGATATCGTCATAAATATCGTACGGTGAGGTTCAGACTGTGACCGTATCGTGTTGTGATTCGTGGATCGTTACACCTCCAGACAGCAACTCCAAAATCTGGAAAAACAGAGGAAAATCGCCCGGTTTTCTTCATCTCGACGTCACTGTATTCTCTCTTTTTCCCTTTTATAAACTGCCTGTTCCTTTGTGTGTTATGATTTTGAGCTTTGGAGATGCAAACAGACTAATAATAATAAAGAATTACTCAAAACACAACTCCGGGTCTGTTTTTGAGGAGGAAACGCCGTCAAAACGCGACTTAAACCTCACGAGAGTTGATTTTTTTGCGTAATATCCGACCTTTTAAGAGTTAAACGGTGACAGAATCTCTCCATGATCAGGCCGCTCCGCCATTTTTCCGTCTGTTTTTTGGTTTGTGTTTTTAATTCCGCGGCTGCAGGAGTGGCTGACTTCGGAGTTGAATGAGTGGTATGTGGCCGGAGCTGTCGGGGAAGTCTGACGGGATTCAGACTTCCTCCCCAACGACTAATCTGTAACGCCGACGGGGACGCACAAAAGGAGCCGTGGTGTCAAAAGCTGCACTGCGGGACTTTTCGGCTTAAATAACAATAATCTCCATGGAGAAAAGCGTCTGACATCCAAACGTTCGGCACAGTTTACACATAAGAAACACAATATTTTTAACCTTATTCCAATAAAAGTGTTTTCTTATATTTTGTCAGATGAAAATTCTCAGTTTGGGGGTCCGTCACCTGCTTGTTGCTATGGATACGTCACTGCTCTGCCTCGAATGTTCCGCAGTGTGACTTTAAACAGCTCTACTTTACGTTTACTCAATCACAGGAGGTTTTAGAGCTGAAAAACACCAATAGTGAGGCTGCTAACGTCTAGAATTGTTCACTTTAGTGATAGAAGCTTGAAGCAACGCTACATACACTACTCACTGTTAGCACTCACAAATCGAGGAGGAGGAGGGGAGAGGAGAGGAGGAGGAGAGGAGGAGGAGAGGAGGAGGAGGAGGAGGAGGAGGAGGAGGAGGAGAGGAGGAGGGAGGGAGGGAGAGAGGGAGGAGGAAGGAGGAAGGAGAGAGGAAAGGAGAGGAGGAAGGAGGAGGGAGAGGAGGATGAGAAAGGAGGATGAGAGGAGGATGAGAGAGAGGAGGAGGGGAGAGGAGGAGGAAGGAGGAGAGGAGGAGGGGAGGGAGGAGGAGGGAGGAGGATGAGAGGAAGAGGAGAAGGGATGAGAGGAGGGAGAGGAGGAGGGAGAGAGAGGAGGAGGAGGAGAGGAGAGGAGGGAGGAAGGGAAGGGAGGAGGAAGAGGAGATGAGGGAGGAGGAGAGGGAAAGGATGAGAGGAGGAGGAGGAGAGAGGAGGAGAGAAGGAAGGAGGGAGGAGGAGAGGAGGAAGAGAGAGAGGAGGGGAGAGAGGAGGAGGAAAGGAAGAGGAAGGGAAGGAGAGGAGAGGAGGGAAAGGAAGGAGAGAGAGAGGAAGAGAGAAGAAGAGGAAGGAAGGAGAAGGAAGAGAGAGGAAGGAGGAAGAAGAGGAAGGGAAGAGGAAGAGAAGAGAGAGGAAGAGAGGAAGGAAGAGAGAGAAAGGAAGGAAAGAGATGAGGAAGAGATGAGAGGAGAAAGGAGAGGGAGGAAGAGAGAGAGGGAGAGGAAGAGAGAGGGAAGGAGGAAGGAGAGAAGAGAGGAGAGAAAGAGGAGGAAGGAAGGGAGAGAGGGGAAGAGGAAAGGAAGGAAAGAGAGAGAGAGAAGAGAGGGGAAGGAAGAGAGAGAGAAGGAAGAGAGAGGAAGGAGGAAAGAGAAGGAGAGAGGAAGGAAGGGAAGGGAGGAAGGAGAAGGGAGGAGAGAAGAGAGAGAAGGAGAGGAGAAGGAGGGAGGAAGGGAGGAGAGATGAGGAGGAGATGAAGGAGAGGAGGAGAGGAGGAGGAGAGAAAGGAGGAAGGAGATGAGAGAGGGAGGAAGAGAGAGAGAGAGGAGGGAAGGGAAGGAAGAGAGGAAGGAGGGAAGAGAGGAGGAAGGAGGAGGAAGAGGAGGAGAGGAAGAGAGAGGAGAAGGAAGGGAGGAGGAGAAAGAGAGAGGAGGAAGGAAGAGAGGGAGGAGAAGGAAGGAGGGAGGAGGAGGAGAGGAGAAGGAGGAGGAGAGGAGAAGGAGGAGGAAGGAGGAGGAGGGAGGAGAAAGGAGAGAGAGGAGGAGAGGGAGGAGGAGAGGGAGAGGAGGAGGGGAGAGGAGGAGGAGGGGAGGAGGGGAGGAGGGCTGAGAGGAGGAGAGGAGGGTGGATAGGAGGAGGCGAGGAAGGAGGATGAGAGGAGGAGGAAGGAGAGGAGGAGGAGGAGGAAGGAGAGGAGGAGAGGAGGGAGGAGGAGAGGAGGAGAGGAGGGGAGGAGGAGGAGGAGGAGAGAGGAGGAGAGGAGAGGAGGGAGGAGGAGAGGAGGAGGAGGAGGAGAGGAGGAGGAGGAGGAGAGGAGGAGAGGAGGAGTTTAAAGTCTTTGTCTCTTTCAGTTCCTCTTCAAGATTTGTTCCTTCGGCAATTTTGGTTGCGCCAGAGAAATGGACTTTACAAGGCAGGATCGGGGGTAAGTAAATTCTTCTCTCTCTCCCTCTCCTCTCTCCTCTCCTCTCTCTCCCCTCTCTCTCTCTCCTCTCCCCCTCTCATCCACTCTCCCTCCTCTCTCTCCTCCTCTCTCCTCTCTCTCCCTCTCCTCCCCCTCTCCCCTCTCCTCTCTCTCCCCCTCTCTCCTCTCCTCTCCCTCCTCCTCTCCCCCTCTCCTCTCTCCTCTCCTCCTCTCCTCCTCCTCTCTCCTTCTCTCCTCCTCTCCTCCTCCTCCTCTCCTCCTCTCCTCCTCTCCTCCTCCTCTCCTCCTCCTCTCATCCTCCTCCCCTCCTCCTCTCCTCCTCCTCCTCTCCTCCTCTCCTCCTCCTCTCCCCTCCTCCTCCTCGATTTGTGAGTGCTAACAGTGAGTAGTGTATATAGCGTTGCTATAGTGATATACAGTTGATCAGACTAATTGTCGACCCCTTTACAGACCATTTTCTTATCAGCCTCGTTTCCATGTTGACCAAATAAGGCTGTGCCCATAACTCCCCCCTGGAACTGATTTGTGTCTGGATCCATATCAAATATTGTTACTACTTTGCTAAACAGTATTTCTGCACATTTTCATGCTTCTATCACTAAAGTGAACAGTTCCAGACGTTAGCGTTAGCCTCACTACATTCCAGACCAAACAAATAACAATTATTAAAGCGTTTGACGGAGCCTCCAACAAAAGTCGACCACGTCCTACCAGTTTATTGTTGTATTTCTTTTGTAGTTGAACAATTTGCGAAGAAAAGTTGAAAAATACGCTGAAAATGACAGGAAGTGGAGAGTTCTCAAACACACCGTAGGGAGTATTATATCCAAACGTTCGGCACAATTTACACATAAGAAACATGATTTTTTTAGCATTATTTGAACAAAATAATGGTGTTTTCTTGTATTTTGTCAGATAAAAATTCTCGGTTTGGGGGTCCGTCACCTGCTTGTTTCTATGGATACATCTTTACTCTGCCTGGAATGTTCCACGGTGTGACTTTAAACATTCTCTACTTTACATTTATTCGATTACAGGTGGTTTTAGAGCTCAAAAATGCCAAGAAAAAAAAAACAGATCTGACGTGTAACTTGGTCCGGTTTGGTCTCCGTGAAGATAGAAAAGTTTAATGCCGTACTATACAACTATCAATCTCCATGGAGAAAAGCATTTGATTGACCCGTCCGCGCAGAAAAGTTGCACAGTGCAGCTTTACGTTTTTGTCACGTGTTTGACAGTGGGCGGAGCGATGGGAAAATGTAGTGCTACTTTAAAAAAATTAAAAAATACACAAGTACAAGGCCCAAGATGTAGTTCCTTGAAGTAGCGACAGTAAATGTAAAGTAACTCACTACCTCCCCCACCTGGAATGAGGCTGCTACTACAACTCCTGCGTGTTTAAGGAGCTCTGTGTTTTCTGACCGTTTTAAAAAAATATATTAAAATGAAAACTGCTTCTCTCCTCTGCTCCTGAATGAAGTACGCATTACCTTCCGCCACTGAGAATGAACGATATAATATAAAATAATTTCCTTTTATATCTCAAGCCCTTCAATATTTTTATTGAAGCATTAGTGGTTGATTTAACGACTCTTTTAATCTTGTTTTATGTTTGCAGGTTTAGTGTGATGTCTCCTGCCAAGTCGACCTGAAACTGGAATTACAATGTCTGAAGGCTACAGTAGTTATCGCTGTATAAACTCACGCTAATAATAATAATGTAAATAGAGGGTGTCCCAACAAATCATTTCGCAGGCCACTAATTTTGCCAGTTCTTGTTGAAATAACCTCACATTTTGTTCTTTTTATTGTTTATTTTATTATATTATTTTTTTATTTTGTATTTTTGTATTAAATTTTTTTGTTTAGTTTATTTGATTTATTTGACAGGGACAATGTACAGGAGCATTAATCAAAAAAAGAAAAAAAAAGAAAAGAAAAGAAAAAACAGAAAAGAAAAGATGCTTTGTACCAGACTCTTGCTCTTGGAGTTCATTTCCATCTGCAATCCCTGAGACAAACAAAATTACAGACAATGTTTTATATTTTTATTAAAATTTTAATATAGTTTTATGAGTTTATTTTATTATTTCCTATTTCTTATTTTGTATTATTTTATTATTTTATTTTTATTTACATCCTATTGTAGTTCTATAGGTTTTATTTTATTATTTTAGATTAAAAAAAAAAAAATATTATGTTTCTGTGTGGAGTTTGCATGTTCTCCCCGTGTCTGGATGGGTTTCCTCCGGGTGCTCCGGTTTCCCCCATCAACCCAAAACATGCAGCACCTGAACTAAGGACCAAGGACCATGTTGTCCACCCTCCTGTGGGTTCACCACCTGCAGAGGGGTTCATAGGGGGGGTCAGGTGCTATGAGCATTGGGCAGCACGCTGCCCCCGCGACCCAGCCGGATTAAGCAGGAGAACATGGATGGATGGATATTTTTTTTATTTTTCATTATTTATTATAGCTCTTTGGGGTTTTTTATTTTATTTTATTATATATTTTTTATTTTTCATTATTTATTATTTTATTTGTTTTTATTATTTTATTTTTTTCAGCTAGCTATTATGGCGTTTTATGATTTTTTTTTTTTTTTATGTATTATTTTTTATTCTTTTTATTTAGATTTATTCTAGTTCGTTGTGTTTACTCGGAGCGGCACAAGATGGCGGTACCGAGTATTATTTTATTATTTAAAAAATATATATATATTGTTTTTATTATTCTGTTAATCTTTATTTTATTTTTTATGTATATATATATATATATTTAATTATTATTTTTATTTAGTTTTGTTTACTCGTTGTGTTTACTCGGAGCGGCACAAGATGGCGGTACGGAGTTGAGTGAATCATTGTGCGGGGCAGAGAGCCACACACACGGAAGCGTCTCACTCATGTCCCCGGTTCATGGAGCTTTTCAGTCAGCAGAACAACTCTCTCCGTCACGCTTCAAACTTTCCCTTTTCTTCCCTTTTCTTCCATAAACCCGGAGGACCATGGCCTGCCGCAAACGCCCCGCCGGAGACCTGGACCAGAAGAACGGGGAGGGGGCGTCAGCCGCGGCCGGAACCAAGCGACCCAGAGCCGGGGACGAGAGGAGGCACAAAGCGGCGCTGATCCTGGCCCGGGGCGGGAGCAAAGGCATCCCGCTGAAGAACATCAAGAACCTGGCGGGCATGCCGCTGCTGGGCTGGGTGCTCCGGGCGGCGCTGGACGCGGACGTGTTTGACAGGTAAACAAACAAATAAACAAACAAACAAAAAATACGATAGAATTATGAATATTTACCTGGGGGAGACCAGATTATCAACGCTCAAACCTGGGACACTGGTGCTGTACATAAAATATCAGTTAATTTTCTGTATTTGGGCAAAACAAATGACAATTTAAGCTCCTCTTTACTGTTGGCAGGATCAGATTGGTCAAGAATAGTCCTGATTTAGACCTGGTTTAGTCTTAGTTTAGTCCTGGTTTAGTCCTGGTTTAGTCCTGGTCTAGTCCTGGTTTAGTCCTGGTTTAGAGCTGATGTAAACCTGGTTTAGACCTGATGTAGTCCTGGTTTAGTCTTAGTTTACTCCAGGTTTAGTCTTATTTTAGTCCTGGTTTAGTCTTATTTTAGTCCTGGTTTAGTCTTATTTTAGTCCTGGTTTAGACCTGATGTAGCTGTGGTTTAGTCCTGGTTTAAACCTGATGTAGTCCTGGTTTAGTCTCAGTTTAGTCCTGGTTTAGACCTGATGTAGTCCTGGTTTAGTCTCAGTTTAGTCCTGGTTTAGACCTGATGTAGCTGTGGTTTAGTCCTGGTTTAAACCTGATGTAGTCCTGGTTTAGTCTCAGTTTAGTCCTGGTTTAGTCTCAATTTTCTGTCTACAGTAAAACCACTCGCTCTGAGACTCTTCTGGTTCAGCTCAAGATCTTTTAATGTCTGAAAACCAAAACTGAAGAGACTGATGCTAAAGTGCCGTTTTATTTTACGTTGTGACCTCCTAAACGCCGTGTTTCTGTGCTGCAGTAAACGACGCCTTAAACCAATACTTCCATCCGGTCGTTTATCTAAGAGATATTTACCGTCCAGGTGCAGACCCAGAGCGCCTTCAGGCTCCACTGTTGTTTCACAAACTTCACATTGTTTGGAAAACTGCGATAAAATGCGTTTTTAAATCATAATTTAACACATTAATGTCCCTCCCGTCATTCATCCTGTTGAAGAAAACCACATTTTCCTCTCGAAATGAATCCCGGATCATTTGCTTATTCACATATTTAAAGGTAATACTGGTACAAGGGCACATCCATGAGTTTTACCGTGTATGCAAACGATAGCCCGACGTCATGAGGTGTTTCTGGGTGACAGGTCGACGTCCCTGTCACTACGTCTTGTCCTGTTTAGTGGGTTTAATATTCGATAGATTGGAACATCTTACTTTTGTCCCTGAGCTTCACATGACGCTGGTACAGTAATGACCCGTGGAGGTGATTTTACAGAATAGTTAAGCTCAATTATTTATCCAAACAGCTGAATAACAGTGGATCTCTTGTGTAATAAGTAGTGCTGTTAAACCAGATTAATCACACTGTATAATTTTGATTAATCGCAGTTAATTATTCTTCAAAAAAAAGACAGAAATATTCTGACAAAAATGCAGTTTCTTGCTGCTCGGTTTGTTGTTGTTGGTGCAGTAGTGTCGTTTCTGCCGCAAAACCCGTGTTTTGGTTTAAGACGGTGTTTTAAACTTGTTGGTTTTAGTTTAGTTCTTGTTTAGACCTGATGTAGTCCTGGTTTAGTCTTAGTTTAGTTCTTGTTTAGACCTGATGTAGTCCTGGTTTAGTCTTAGTTTAGTCCTGGTTTAGACCTGATGTAGTCCTGGTTTAGTCTTAGTTTAGTCCTGGTTTAGACTTGGTTTAGCCCTGGTTTAGTCTTAGTTTAGTCCTGGTTTAGACCTGATGTAGTCCTGGTTTAGTCTTAGTTTAGTCCTGGTTTAGACTTGGTTTAGTCCTGGTTTAGACCTGATGTAGTCCTGGTTTAGTCTTAGTTTAGTCCTGGTTTAGTCTTAGTTTAGTCCTGGTTTAGACTTGGTTTAGCCCTGGTTTAGTCTTAGTTTAGTCCTGATTTAGACCTGATGTAGTCCTGGTTTAGTCTTAGTTTAGTCCTGGTTTAGACTTGGTTTAGTCCTGGTTTAGACCTGATGTAGTCCTGGTTTAGTCTTAGTTTAGTCCTGGTTTAGACTTGGTTTAGTCCTGGTTTAGTCTTAGTTTAGTCCTGGTTTAGACCTGATGTAGTCCTGGTTTAGTCTTAGTTTAGTCCTGGTTTAGACTTGGTTTAGCCCTGGTTTAGTCTTAGTTTAGTCCTGGTTTAGACCTGGTGTAGTCCTGGTTTAGTCTTAGTTTAGTCCTGGTTTCGACTTGGTTTAGTCCTGGTTTAGACCTGATGTAGTCCTGGTTTAGTCTTAGTTTAGTCCTGGTTTAGACTTGGTTTAGCCCTGGTTTAGTCTTAGTTTAGTCCTGGTTTAGACTTGGTTTAGTCCTGGTTTAGTCTTAGTTTAGTCCTGGTTTAGACCTGATGTAGTCCTGGTTTAGTCTTAGTTTAGTCCTGGTTTAGACTTGGTTTAGCCCTGGTTTAGTCTTAGTTTAGTCCTGGTTTAGACCTGATGTAGTCCTGGTTTAGTCTTAGTTTAGTCCTGGTTTAGACTTGGTTTAGTCCTGGTTTAGACCTGATGTAGTCCTGGTTTAGTCTTAGTTTAGTCCTGGTTTAGACTTGGTTTAGCCCTGGTTTAGTCTTAGTTTAGTCCTGATTTAGACCTGATGTAGTCCTGGTTTAGTCTTAGTTTAGTCCTGGTTTAGACTTGGTTTAGTCCTGGTTTAGACCTGATGTCGTCCTGGTTTAGTCTTAGTTTAGTCCTGGTTTAGACTTGGTTTAGTCCTGGTTTAGTCTTAGTTTAGTCCTGGTTTAGACCTGATGTAGTCCTGGTTTAGTCTTAGTTTAGTCCTGGTTTAGACTTGGTTTAGCCCTGGTTTAGTCTTAGTTTAGTCCTGGTTTAGACCTGATGTAGTCCTGGTTTAGTCTTAGTTTAGTCCTGGTTTAGACTTGGTTTAGCCCTGGTTTAGTCTTGGTTTATTCAGCACAGCCCTAGTAATAAGTTGAACTGTGCTTAGTGAAATCAGTGCCGTCGAAGCTCCGGTGTTAAACATTATTAAACATAATAATGCATCAGTTTCTACAGCACTTTTCTGGACACTCAGATGTTTACAGTTCATTCTTCCTTCGCTCCACACTCACTGGTGTAAACTACTACACTACTGTTCAAAAGTTTGGGGTCACCCACACAATTTTGTGTTTTCCATGAAAAGTCACACTTTTATTTACCACCATGAGTTGCAAAATGAATAAACTATAGTCAAGACATTGACAAGGTTAGAAATACATTTTTGTATTTGAAATAATATTTTTTTCCTTCAAACTTTGCTTTCGTCAAAGAATCCTCCATTTGCAGCAGTCACAGCCTTCAGACCTTTGGCCTCTAGCTGTTCATTTGTTGAAGGATCTGGAGACATTCCCAGGCTTCTAGAAGCTTCTCCCACAGGTTGGATTGTCTGGATGGAAACTTCTTCTGTACCAGACAATCAAACTGCTCCACAGCAGCTCCGTGGGTCTGTCCATAACACTTCTGTCCACAGCAGCTCAGTGGGTCTGTCCATAACACTTCTGTCCACAGCAGCTCAGTGGGTCTGTCCATAACACTTCTGTCCACAGCAGCTCAGTGGGTCTGTCCATAACACTTCTGTCCACAGCAGCTCAGTGGGTCTGTCCATAACACTTCTGTCCACAGCAGCTCAGTGGGTCTGTCCATAACACTTCTGTCCACAGCAGCTCAGTGGGTCTGTCCATAACACTTCTGTCCACTCTTCCTCTGTCCAGTGTCTGTGTCTTTTGTCCATATTAATCTGTTTCTTTTATTGGCCAGTAATAATAATAATAATGCATCAGTTTTATACAGCGCTTTTCTGGACACTCAAAGACGCTTTACAGAGCATTATTCATTCACTCCAGACCCGGTGGTGTAAACTACTATTGTAGCCACAGCTGCCCTGGGGCAGACTGACGGAAGCGAGGCTCCAATCTGCGCCATCGGCCCCTCCGACCACCACCAACACTCACGCACACACCACTTTCATACTAGGCAATGTGGGTGATGTGCCTTGCCTAAGGACACTACGACAGTTTTTTTTGCAACTGGCGCCACTGTGGCACCTGGAATTCCCAGTGTCTCCCATCCAAGTACTAACCAGGCCCGGCCCTGCTTAGCTTCTGAGATGTGACGGGTTCAGGCTTTGATGAGCCGGTGTGGCCACATACCGGCTCATCATACAGTCTCAGATGTGGCTTTTCCTTTGCCGCTCTGCCCTGAAGCTGCATCCCGGAGTCGCCTCTTCACTGTAGATGTTGACACTGGCGTTTTGTAGGTTCTATTTAATGAAGCTGCCAGTTCAGGACCTGTGAGGCGTCTGTTTCTTAAACTAGAGCAGTGGTTCTTAACCTTGTTGGAGGTACTGAACCCCAGTAGTTTCATATGCGCATTCACCGAACCCTTCTTAATTGGAAAAATAAAATGTTTTTTTTTTCAAATTCAAAACATAGGTATATATATATATTTTATTGGTGCACACATGTGAATCCATATTGCACATATTCATCCGACCACTTTCTTTTTTTGCTCGACATAGTTAGTATGAAGGGAAAATATTAAGAAAGAAATGACACGACACCATCACAACAATCACAAGACTATTGCACGCAAAAAATTTCCTGCAGCCAATAACGGCCAAACAGGGCGAGTCATCATGAATCATATGAGTTGTGTGTCTTGACCCCTGCCGAACCCCTGAGATTGACTCACCGAACCCCTGGGGTTCGATCGAACCCAGGTTAAGAACCACTGAACTAGAGACTCTAATGTATCTTCTTCCTCAGTTGTGCAGTGGGGCCTCCCACTTCTCTTTCTACTCTGGTTAGAGTTGTTTGTGCTATTCTCTGAAGGGAGTAGTACACACCACTGTAGGAAATCTTCAGTTTCTTGCCAATTTCTTATAGCATAACCTTCATTTCTAAGAACAAGAACAGACTGTCGAGTTTCACATGAAAGTTCTCTTTTTCTGACCATTTTGAGCGTTTAATCGACCCCACAAATGTGACGCTCCAGATACTCAACCTGCTCAAAGGTCAGTTTTATAGCTTCTCTAACCAGCTGAACTGTTTTCATCTGTGCTAACATGACTGCACAAGGGTTTTCTGATCATCCATTAGCCTCTGACACAACGAGCAAACACATTGTACCATTAGACACTGGAGTGAAAGATGCTGGAAATGGGCCTCTGTTCACCTATGCAGATACTGCACCGAAAACCAGACATTTGCAGCTAGAATATCATCAATAGTCATTTACCACATTAGCAATTTATAGAGTGTATTTCTGATTAGTTTAAAGTATCTTCATTGAAAAAAACTGTGCTTTTCTTTCAAAAATAAGGAAATTTCTAAGTGACCCCAAACTTTTGAACTCTAGTGTACTAGTGACCTTTTTAAGGAAGTGATAAAAAAAGCTGCATTTTGGCAACAGACGTGTCATTGTTCCCCATTTATTCTGATTCATTCAGACTGAACACGGACAGAAGGAGACGGAGATAAAAAACATTACCAGCACCAAAATGTCTGGTGGTTCTGTGTGTGTCAGAATCGATATTCTACCGACGGACTAAAGGTTTAAAGTTTTACTCACAGATTGCACAAGAATCTGGCAGTCGGACACTGTTTGTCAAAGTTCAGTTTGTTGAGGAAATATTCTCGATCTTTTGCCTATAATCCTTTCACAGAGGCTGCCGAGTTCTGCCGCTTCTGTTGCCAAAATGCGCAACCGAGTCTACGTCACCACTGTTTATTGTAGCCACAGCTGCCCCGGGACAGACTGATGGAAGTCAGACCTTCACCGTCACTCACACACACTCCACTTTCACACGAGGCAACGTGGGTGATGTGCCTCGCCCAAGGACACAACAATGACAGCTTTTGTGACTGGCGCCTTCCTGTGGCTTATGATTTTCCTGATTTTCCTGATCGTCTTCCATCCAAGTTGACGAGCCGGTTGCGGACACAAAGTCACTGGGCCGAGCTCGATGGCCTCCAGATTCCTTCTTTAGCAGTGAGGTGCTTTCAGGGCCGATTGAACACGTGCGGTGGTGCTGGTTTCGTGCTGGTTTCGTGCTGGTTTCGTGCTCGTTTCGTGCTCGTTTCGTGCTCGTTTCGTGCTCGTTTCGTGCTCGTTTCGTGCTCTTTCCTCCCGCCAGTGCACACGAACGAGAGCCAGGAGCGCGGCTTTGACCAATCAGAGCGAGAGGAGCAGCGTGTGTCCAGAGCTAACGACTAAAAGGGTTTTTAGGAGATTTTGAGCTGGGAAAAAGTTTATGATCTAAAAATAGTTAAAAATCGCCACAAAATCCGACATTTTTTATAGTTGTAGGTGCCCTGTCAGCCCCTGCCAGCCCCTGTCAGCCCCTGTCAGCCCCTGTCAGCCCCTGCCATCTGAACACGAGCAGTTAGTGATCACGTTGTGCTGTGAGGGAAAAATCCTCTGAAATGAATGAATGAAAGCCTTTATTTGTCATTTCCATCACATGTACAAGACATACAAGAAATCGAAATTGGACCTGTCACCCGTCCGTACATTACAACATGCAAAAAGAACAATATTACATGACTTTCTGGACAAGAGGGATTTTTTTTTCACTACACCAACTGGAGATGGCTACAAGCAGCAAAATCCTCCAGTTATTTGAACAGATCCAGGGCGCCGTCCCTGCACCGGTATCGGTTAATGTAGAGTATCGGCAGACACTGAAAGTCCAAATATCAGTATAGTACAGGAACTAAGAGAGCGGAGACACACACAGTGCTCATTTACGGCCATTTTTCATGAACAACAACGAAACGGTTAATTTTAAACCCATTTTTTGTATACTATGAAATTATTTATGTTTCTTGTTTTGAAAGGCGGTCTAATAAATTTGTTAAACGCTGTATTAACCTCAACGTGAATTGGATTGTGTCTGTTTGTATACCAAAAGAATTAAGCACATACTCTTTCCTGCACTTATGAAAGATTTTTTTTCCTGTAAATAGTTCTGCCATCGTGTATCCTGTTCTGTATGTTAACAGGGTTTTGGCAAAATAAGTGTTAAAACTTCAGCCTAAACCTCTTCGATCTGTAGAATAACTTGTTAAATCATTGGAATATGATTAATAATTATGTTAATTGACCGAAGAAAAATAAAGTAACTGATGATAATAAAAAGTGATTTTCATAGTATTTTCTTTTCTATTCCCATGTCTGTGTAATCGCTCAGTGGTCCAGGTAGGTTCCATAGTGGTGCAGGTCTAAACCAGGTCTAAACCAGGTCTAAACCAGGTCGATGGGCTCCAGATCGTTCTAAACACGTTCAGGAAACGTTCCGCTCTGTCCTGTCAGTGGGGCTTCTTCTTTTTTAGTATCGACACCTGCGAAAAGCGAGGATCTAGTTTCGATACTCGTTCCAGTCTCGATTAGTGTCTGGTTATCGATACTCACCTCGGTTGTTTGTCGTTTGCGTTCTTAGTGTCTGGGTGTCGACGGACCACGACGACATCGAGAAGGTGGCGCGTTCTTGGGGAGCTAAAGTCCACCGCAGATCGGCAGAAGTTTCCAAAGACTCGTCTACCTCCTTGGATACAATTCGGGAGTTCACCGACCTCTACCCAGGTCTGACCCTCTGACCTTCTCCTCTACTTTTCTGACCTCCTCTGACCTTTTCTGCTCCTCTGACCTTCTCCTCTGCTCCTCTGACCTTCAACTCTGCTCCTCTGACCTTCAACTCTGCCTCTCCTGCACCTCTGACTTTCTCCTCTGACCTTCTCCTCTGCTCCTCTGACCTTTAACTCTGCCTCTCCTGCACCTCTGACCTTCTCCTCTGACCTTCTCCTCTGCACCTCTGACCTTCTCCTCTGTTCCTCTGACCTTCTTTTTTGCTCCTCTGACCTTCTCCTCTGCTCCTCTGACCTTCTCCGCCGCTTCTCTGACCTTCTTTTCTGCTTTTTTGACCTCCTCTGCTCCTCTAACCTTCTTCTTCGCTCCTCTGACCTTCTCCTCTGCTCCTCTGACCTTCTCCTCTGCTCCTCTGACCTTCTTTTCTGCTTTTTTGACCTCCTCTGCTCCTCTAACCTTCTTCTTCGCTCCTCTGACCTTCTCCTCTGCTCCTCTGACCTTCTCCTCTGCTCCTCTGACCTTCTCCTCTGCTCCTCTGACCTTCTCCTTTGCTACTCTGACCTTCTTTTCTGCTTTTTTGACCTCCTCTGCTCCTCTAACCTTCTTCTTTGCTCCTCTGACCTTCTACTCTGCTCCTCTGACCTTCTCCTCTGCTCCTCTGACCTTCTTTTCTGCTTTTTTGACCTCCTCTGCTCCTCTAACCTTCTTCTTTGCTCCTCTGACCTTCTCCTCTGCTCCTCTGACCCTCTTCTCTGTTTTTTGGCCCTCCTTTGCTCCTCTAACCTTCTTCTTTGCTCCTCTGACCTTCTCCTCTGCTCCTCTGACCTTCTCCTCTGACCTTCTCTTCTGCTCCTCTGACCTTCTCCTCTGCTCCTCTGACCTTCTCCTCTGACCTTCTCCTCTGCTCCTCTGACCTTCTCCTCTGCTCCTCTGACCTCGTTAAGTTCATTTCCTTTCTCATTTTGTTTTTCCAGAGTTCGACGTCGTGTGCCACATCCAGGCCACCTCTCCTTGCCTGCACCCGTTCCACCTGAAGGGGGCGCTGAAGTGCATCTTGGAGGACGGCTACGATTCCGTCTTCTCCGTGGTCAGGAGGCACCACTTCCGCTGGCAGGAAGTCAAGAAAGGAAGTACGTTCAGTTCGTTTGTAGATCTTTACTGGAGTTGGGTTTAGGAACAGGTAAGTTTGGGTCTTTTGGTTCGGTTTGCAAAACTAACCCAAAACTAAAAACAAAGATATAATAATTAGTAATAAATAGTAGGTGAAGTTTTATTGTTAATTGTGTTTAACGGATCATAAAAAATATTGTCACTGAACCTTAAAATCTGCACGTTTAGACAATTTATTTAGGAAATAGAATGTGATTTTTGTTCATTTTCATACGTTCTTTTCTATTCCCATGTGGTCCAGGTCTTGTACTTAATTTTGAGCTTCACTAAAGCGCATTTATCGAGCTTTTACAATTTAAAAAAACAGGGATTCGTCTGCAACATGGCGTCTGGAAAATAAGCAATTACAGATTCCTAGGTCTGCTTTAAATATTACGTTTTGTTTTGCAACAAAAAAAAACCTGCAACATGAAAAAGTATTTGCCATTTTTTTACCAATTTCTTCCTTTTGTTGCATCTTTGTCGCTCGGAGCCATTTCAGATCAAGCAAACTTAAATATTAGACAACGAATAACTCACAAGGAAACACAAAATGCAGTTTTAAGCGCTGATTTTATTTATTTAGGCAAAAAAGAATCTGAACCTGCATGGCCCATGTGAAAAGTAGTCGCCCTCTGAACCTAATAACTGATTGAACCGTCCTCAGTCGCAACAGTTTGAGTTTTTCACGTTGCTGCGGAAGAATTTTGCTCCCTCTTCTTCAGCCACTTTGGACGGTTTAATGCATGAACCACTGTTTTTAAGGTTATGCCACAGTATCTCAGTTGGATGCACATTAGGGAGAGATCGTTGAGAATTGATTGTTAAGAATTTCGTTGTTCATTTTTAATGGACAAACTGATCGTAGGCGTCTGTGCGTAACGTCAGGAGTCGGGGCTGCGTCTGAGCACAAACTCTGGAGCCTCACAGTCCCACGTCTCGGCTCTGGCTCCTTGGAGATCCCTATATCGCTCAGAGTGTGTTTACCTGCACATCAGTGTCCCGGGTTTGATTGGGTTTTTGAGTGTCCCGGTTTGGTCCTGGTGCAGGTGAACGCAGTGTCCCGGTTACGTGGGTCCAACAGGCGCATGAGTCTAAAAGACAAACACTTTTCAGTCTTTTCATCACAACAGAAGCAAAATAAATAAAGTGACGAACATAAATAAAGTGTAATTATGTTAAAGAGCTGCTCTAAACCTGCACATGTACGATCTCTGTCACAGGGAGAACACTCATATTCACTGAGTCGAGTCCTTTAGTCCCACAGAAGCTGAAGCAGCAGCACAAGGAAAGAGCTGCTTTTTTCAGCTCTTACAGTTTATGCAAATGAGTCATGAGGTTTTAAGTTTAGTTTCTGTAAGACGTAAACAAATGTTTAAAGCTGCATTAAACACATTCTGATCTCACACTAATGCGGCTCTGGAGTCAGGACGTTTACATTGTAAAGTTGAGTTTATTTATGCAGATTAGTAATAGTAATAATAATGATGATCATTTTAATATAAAATGTTAATAATTAAGCAAAAATCGATCGTTAATTCTCCCGACGATCGATTAAGAAAATTCAATCAAATGCCCATCCCCAGTTCAGGTCTGGACTTTGACTCGCCCTGGTTTAGACCTGGTTTAGACTTGATTTAGTCTCAGTTTAGTCCTGCTTTAGACCTGCTTTAGACCCGGTTTAGTCCTGGTTTAGACCTGGTTTTGACCTGGTGATGGTGCGGTATCGATATCGTGGGCCTTCTTAACCAGCTCCACATTTGGCTCCACGTGTGACCAGGACACAGCAGATCAAACATGATGGGTGTGGTTCTTACAGTTTGTTGAGTGGGCAGAGATGAGGCACGACTCTCTACTCTGCTAACTTAGGCTTTCTTATGACGAGAGCAGCTTTATGTTCTTATTTTATACAGTTTTGTGCTTATGGTGTGATATAGTGCTTAAAGAGTTAAAAATACCACACAAAACAGATTCTCGTGATCTGTAAGCCATGTTAGAATGTGATTACTTTATTAAAAAAACATATCTTGTGAAATATTATATGAGAAATGAATGCTGGCCTACGGGAGTCTGGCCTAAGTCTTCGATCAGAAAGACTGCAGCGAGATCCAGAGATTCATAGAAGAATGTTTATTGAGGGTTTCGGTCTGATGGGAAGGTGTGTGATGTGATGTGGTTATTTACTCATTTACGCACGAATAAGTATACATAGAGTGGAGAAAGATAGACACGTGTCTTTCTCCGTGGCACTCCCTCTGCGTACTGCTACCTGCGCTGCAGTGCGCATGTCAAAGAGGGGCAGTAATGACGTCCTCTTAAAGGCACGGCAGCGTCAAGGCAGGGAAATTTGCACAGCCGCCCCCAAATTCAGTTAATGAATTTGTAATATACAAATGTCCCTGCAGTACTTAGTCCTCAGGCATCTCTGGCAGTGAGATGAGCTTGGTTACTGGCCGAGTGTAAATAGTCCCTTGAATGTCTACCTCAGCGGCTCGGATCCTGCCGTCGTCACTGGGCATTACCTTGGTGACTCGTCCTATGGGCCATCGTGCCCGTGGCAACTGTGGATCAACAACCATGACCACTTGATCTGTACTCAAGTCCGGAGTGTGGGTATGCCATTTCCTTCTCTGGTGAAGGTTAGGCAGGTAATTTTTGGTGAACTGTACCCAGAAGTGGTCGGCCAGGACTTGGCTGTGTTTCCAGCGGCGACGTCCAATTAGGTCACTGCTGCCATAGACTGCTTGTGGTAATGATGCATCTCGCCGCCCCATCAGCAGGAGGTTAGGAGTAATGGGGTCAGGGTCAGCAATGTCTGAGGTGGCATAGCCCAGAGGTTTTGAGTTGAGGATACCTTCCACCTCTATAAGTACAGTGAGCAGTACTTCTTCGGGGAGTACTCTGTCTCTAAGTACAACTCGGAGGGCTGTTTTAACTGATTTTATCTCCCTCTCCCAAATACCACCAAAATGAGGAGCATAAGGTGGGTTGTACTTGAAGGTGATGCTCTGTTCAGCTAGCTGCTCCTTCAGTGCTGGCTCTAACGCATCAAAAGCTCTCTGCAGTTCCCCATCTCCACCCCTGAAGTTAGTGGCTCTGTCACAGAGGATTTCAAAGGGCTTACCTCGTCTAGCAACAAAACGTCGCAGGGCGAGTAAGAATGAGTCTGTGTCCATACTGCAGAGAAGGTCGAGATGCACGCACCTTGTTGTTAAGCATTTGAAGATAATGCCCCACCTCTTCTCCTGTCTGCGGCCTATCTTGACAACATAGGGCCCGAAACAGTCGATCCCTGTGGACCAATAGGGAGGCTTCTGGAGGCGGAGCCGTGCATCAGGTAGGTCTGCCATACGTGGGACAGTGGGTTTACTGCGCCACCTCTGGCATTCTGTGCAGGTATGTTGGTGCTTCTTTACAGCTTGGCGGCCACGGATGATCCAGTATGCCCGTCTCATCTCAGCAAACACACGGTCAGGACCTGGGTGGAGTAGTTGGTTGTCATAGTGCTGGATCAGCAGTTTAGTGGCAGGGTGGTCAGGTGCCAGGACGATAGGGTGGATGGTGTCCTGTAACCCCTCTGCCTTTCTCAGCCGACCACCAACCCGCACCAGTCCAATGGCACTATCGTACTCTGGACAGAGAGAAAGCAAACGGCTGTTAGTGTTTAGTGGTTTACCTGTCTGCAGAGCAGCGAGCTCTGCAGGGAAGCTCTCCTCCTGCGCTCGCTTGAGAACGGTGACTTCTGTTTCAAGCCGGTCAGAGGCAGTCATTGGAGGCGCGGCCGCCCCGTGTTGGGACAGGTACGTGGCTTGTAGCAAGTCAGACCAGGACTTGCACTGAGCTGGGTCTGGAGTTGTAGGCATGGCAGTCACAATGCTACCACAGAAGGTTGCATCACGGACCTCCTCTGGCTGAGTGGATGAGGCAGTAGGTTTGACTGGCCATTCACTCTGTGGCTGATAGAGGAACCCAGGTCCAGAGGTCCAGCGGCTAGGTTTAGACAAGTCACTGAGAGGTTTGCCACGAGTAATGTCATCTGCAGCATTCTCACTGGATGGGACGTAGCGCCAGTTATCTGCTCCCACCAGCTCTTGAATCTCTGCGATGCGAGTCCCCACAAATACTTTATACTGCTGTGACTCTGACTGGATCCAATGGAGGACAGTGGTTGAATCAGTCCACAGTGTCGTAGCTCTCAAAGGCAGGGTTAGCTCTGTTTGGAGAACCTTTGCTAACTGTGCACCGGACAGAGCAGCACAAAGCTCTAGGCGGGGGATAGAGAGCTGTTTCTTCGGTGCCACACGGGATCTGGCCAAGACAAAGGATACCTGCACTACTCCTGTGACACTGTGCTCTGCCCTAAGGTAAGCAACTGCACCATAAGCTCTTTCTGAGGCATCTGTGAATACGTGGAGGTCCACAGGAGTGCTGGCTGGGATGTCAGAGGTGTAGCATCTGGGTATTGAGACCTGCTGCAGTTGTGATAGTTCACTCTCCCATGCCTTCCATAGAGGGAGGAGCTCATCTGTTATCGGCTCATCCCAGTCCCGGCCTTTCTTCCACAGGGCTTGGACCAGTACCTTAGCACGTGTTGTGTATGGGATGAGGAAACCGAGTGGGTCATATTGACTTGCAAGCACCCTGTACACATGTCTCAGTGTGGGTTGGGCAGGTGGGATGTCTCTGTGTCGGTAGCTCAGTGTGTCAGTGCTGCAGTTCCACAGCAGTCCCAGAGTGGTCTCTAGGGGGTCTTCCTTGTGCACAGACAGCCATAACTCACAGCTTGCTGACTTTGCTTCAGCAGGCAGGTGACAGATGACATCGGGTATATTGCTGGACCACTGTCGCATGTCAAAACCTCCACTAGCGAGGAGCGCTCGGAGTTGGTCAATGAGCTGTTTTGCCTGTTCTGCGGTGGGTAGTGACTGGAGACAATTATCAACATAAAATGAGTGCAGCACAGAGTTGACTACATCCTCATTGCCTTCACTATAGTCCTGGACATGACGCTGCACTGCATATATTGCACAACATGGACTGCAGGTCGTGCCAAATGGCAACACACGCCATTCATAGACATCTGGGCTGCGCTCTCTTTCGCCATCCCTCCACAGGAAACGGAGCAGTGGCTGGTCTTCTGGGAGGAGACGCACCTGATGAAACATGCCTCGGATGTCACCACTGATGGCTACAGCATGTTCTCTGAACCTTAGGAGCACGGCAAGAAGTGAGGACCCAAGAGTAGGGCCAGGCAGGAGATTAGTGTTGAGGCAGGCCCTCTGGTGAACGAACGAGCAGTTGAACACAACTCGAGGTTTGTTGTTGTGAAAGACAAGATGGTGTGGCAGGAACCATGATTCCTCTGAGCTGCTCATTTGTTCTGTATTGATTCTAACAGCATAACCTGCTTTGACTAGTTTGTTAATTTCCTCATTGTAGAGTAGTAGCTGCTCAGGCTTGTGGGAAAGGCGGCGCTCGGTGGCTCTGAGGAGTGACATTACAGCATTAGGTGAGGCGAGTAAGGGAGGTGCATTTTTCCTACGCAGGAGGGGGACAGCGTACCGGCTCACACCATCTACCTTGACCCTAATGCTTCTTTGCTCTAGTTGTTCTAGGGCAGCTGTGTCTTCTCTAGAGCGAATGGCCTCTTTCGTGGAGCGAAATGGCAGCACATCTAGTTGCCATAGTTTCTCTACGTGTTGATGTAGCTCTTCTGCAGGGGTTAGAACTGACAAATGAAGACAGTTGCTGCAGTTCGAAGACTGTTGGAGGAAGTTGGCTGGTCCCTGCACTGCCCATCCCAAGGTGGTGCATACTGCAACAGGACCACCAATGGGGCCCATTCTCACTGGCAACTTTGGCGTGATTAAATGTGGATTGTCAGACCCAATGAGGATCATTGGCTTGATCTTCTCAAAGGTGGGCAATGGAATGCCCCTCAGGTGTTTGAAGCTTCTCTGAAGACTTTCAGCAGAACAGGACTGCTCAGCCAGGTTTAACTCTGCTGCTGTGAATGCATGATTTATCTTATGTTTCAGCCCTTTCTTCGTGGGGGGTGACACCTGAAACGAAACTGTAGCTCCTTTGATCTGTATTACCTCCTGTCTAATGGTTCGCAGAGACAGGACCTCATGTTGTTCTGGAAGGCCTAGCTGACGAACTGCAGAGGGCAGGATGATAGTACGCTCAGAGCCGTCGTCCAGTACTGCATACGTGTCCATGTATTTCCTCCCATTGTGTAGACGGACTGGGACAACTTTTAACATCACCCTGCCTGAATGGCTTGCCTGGTCCAGAAAAAACATACTAGAGGATGTACTGACTGTCAGTATGTTCTCTGTTTGGGCCACCTCATGAAGCACAGGGAGATGCTGTTCTCCACAGGTGGAGCAGGGCTTCTTCAGTGTGCAGTTGGTAGGCGAGTGTCCCCTGCCACATCTCCAGCACTTCCTCTTCTCCTTGATCCAGTCTGCTCTGGCCTGGTGTGTGAGTTTAGAGAACTCTGTGCATGCATTCAAATAATGTTCTTGATTATTGCAATACGGACAGTATGGTTTGAATTTGTCTCGTTTCTTTATTTGTAGTGGAGCAGTGGAGACTGGATGTGCAGCAGGAGGCTCAGCAGACTGGTTGCTGCCAAGTAAAACTGCGATGGACTTAGGTTTCTGCGGTTTAGGTGCTCTTCTCTCCCTATTGTCTGCGCTGCTAGCGTCTGTGGTAATGGTAGTGATTCTATGGGAGACCTGCAGTGTCTGCACCTTCTTCTCGAGCCACTCTGCTAAGTCCGGTAGGAGTGTATGTTCTATCACTGCCACTTTGTATAATACCCCTGTTAAAACAGTGTTCAGCAAAGGAGTCTCTGAAAGGTGGAGGGAGCTTGGTGAGCAGAGTGTCAACATGAGACCCACACTGCAGTTCTGAGGATGAGGGCCCCTGCATGGAGCTAAGCATTCCCACCAGTGTGCCGACTGCAGCTGCAAAGTCTTCAATGCCCTGGTAGTCACCTGCTCTGATTGGTGGAGCATTCAGGATGGCCTTGAGTTCTCCCTGCACCAGCTGTCGGGGCTGCCCATATCTCTGCTGAAGAGCTGCCATGGCACTGGTGTATGGAGTGGTGCTATTAATGTACCGTTTGACTATTTGTATGGCTGCAGGAAATCTCACATGATCAAGCAGAACTTGATATTTGTAATCCTCAGTGAGATGGCTATGGGGGGCAAGCACACTGTCCAGTCCCTTCTTTAGCAGGAGAAAGTCACTCTCCTTGCCGGAGCTGAAGACGGAAAGCTTTGGTTTGGGAATACCAAATGAAGATGCAATGGCCATCTCAACCATACTGGGCACACTGGCAGGTGGCTGAGCTGTATATGGCTGGCTTACAGATGCTGCAGGAGGCTGTGCCGGGTAGGGGCTGTATGCTGCAGGGAATACACGCTGTGGCACAGGCTGTGAATAGTAGACAGGTTCAGTGTATGACCGAGTGTACCTAGGGGCACTGTATGCAGTTCCAGGCTGTGTAACTGCACCTGTAGGTGTGGAGTCATACAGAGGAGGCAATAGAGCAGCTGTGGCCGGAGCCACTGGAGGAGGAGGTGGTGGCCAGAACTCGTCAGGCTCTGTGTGGGCTGTGGCCACTGTAGGGCGTGGAGCTGGGAGCACTGCTGCAGGAACAGGAGCTGTCCCTGGTGCTGAAGCTGAATCCTCTGTGGGGGGGGCACAGCTGCTGCGGAGGTTGGAACGGAGGGTTCTGTCCTGGAGGGTACAATGGAGCTTCTACTTCAGTAGTCGGGCTTGGACACTGTGAAGGACAGATTCTCTCCAGCGATGGTAGGCTGCTGTACTGAGGCTGATCATACCTGCGAAGATAAGGGGGGCGAGCAAAGGCACTGTGTGGCTGTGAGCTCAGTCTGACCTCTCTCATCTCTGCCTGCAGTTCTCCCATCTGCTGACTAATAGCCTGCCAGCGCACTTCTAATTGCTGCATCTTGTCCTCAGTGTTCTCTACAGTCCGGGGAGTACATACAGAGGAAGCCGACCATCCACCAGGACTTTGTGGCACGTCGTATCTTGGCTGAGGTGGTGACACTGGCCTTATTGTAGGTGGCTGGTGGTGTGGTAATGGGTAGCTGAGCTCAAAGTCCTCCAGATGTCCAGGAATGCGGCGCACTCTGTGGGGACGGGGACTAATGGGTGGCTGCCCATCAAAGATATCTCTGGATGTGGCCATGACGCAGCTCCAGTAGATCCGGCTCGAAGGACCACTTGTGAAATATTATATGAGAAATGAATGCTGGCCTACGGGAGTCTGGCCTAAGTCTTCGATCAGAAAGACTGCAGCGAGATCCAGAGATTCATAGAAGAATGTTTATTGAGGGTTTCGGTCTGATGGGAAGGTGTGTGATGTGATGTGGTTATTTACTCATTTACGCACGAATAAGTATACATAGAGTGGAGAAAGATAGACACGTGTCTTTCTCCGTGGCACTCCCCCTGCGTACTGCTACCTGCGCTGCAGTGCGCATGTCAAAGAGGGGCAGTAATGACGTCCTCTTAAAGGCACGGCAGCGTCAAGGCAGGGAAATTTGCACATATCTGGTGCTGTGTTTTGTTTCGTTTATTCGTTTCTTTGAGTAACCCTTTCTCCAAAGCTCAAAATGCTCAAATGAAGCGATAATTTTCAAGTTAACAGCTTTCTTTTTTTACATTTCCTTTGCCTCAGACACTTTAAAATATTTCCACACTGCCGACATTTTAGACAAAGTTTGATTGATTGCTTCATTGCGTCATTGACTTTTAACTCACGCCATCGAAAGCCAAATGTGGCTTTTTTTTTGTTGCAATATTCGGACGATTATTCGGTGCATCCCTATTTTAAGACGAGTGCTCAGTTTTAGTCTTTTATAATTTAGAAATTCCACAACTGTCCCCATACCAGAAAAGTTGCACAGTTGCACCTCTAACATTCCAGACTGGATTTTTTCACGATATTTATTTGTTTATTTTGTTTTTCCGCAGCTGAGGATCTGACGCGGCCCCTGAACCTGGACCCGTCTAATCGTCCTCGCCGACAGGACTGGGACGGGGAGCTGTGCGAGAACGGATCCTTCTACTTCTGCACCCGAGAGCTGATCCAGAAAGGACTGCTGCAGGTCAGAGGCCCGCGGGGTTCCTTTAAAGAGGAATTTAAAGCTCCATTGTGTAACTTTTCTGGTGGAGAGTCCGTCCAATGCTGTGAGTGTTTCACAGTTTGGCCTTAAACCTGCTCTGTCTTCATTTAGACCAAACCGGTCCAAGCTACAGTCAGATCAGAATGTTTGTTTTTCTAGGGATTTCTCAGCTATAAAACCGCCTGTGCTTGAATAAATGTGAAGTAGAGCTGTTTAATGTCACACTGTGGAACATTTCAGGCAGTTACACAGTGCGCCTCCGTCTGTTTCCAGGGCGGTAAAGTGGCGTACTTCGAGATGCGTCCCGAGTACAGCGTGGACATCGACGTGGACATAGACTGGCCCGTGGCTGAGCAGAGAGTCCTGAGGTCAGACTCACTTTACACTTAACATTAACCCCTGAAAACCCAAGGGCAGTTTTAGTACATTTCTCCTTTTCTGGATTCTTTTCTTAATTTTGCTTTTAAAACTGCCCCTTTTACCCCTAATGAAGTGTTCTACCTCCTTTTGTTCAGTCCAACCTGTTATTTCACAATCTGCTGCTGTAGTTGTGTCATGAGGCTGTGAGAAAAGCTACAGGACCAGAAATACAAAGGAAAAACCCACAGCAAACATGTAGAAACAACTTTTTGGACATAAAAATGCTTAATTTAGGGCCTTAGCTACAAAAATGCAAAATCTCAAGTCTGTAAGTAAATTAAAAATCTCCTTATTGCCCTAAAAACTAAAAAAGTGCAGAGGCTCCATGACTTTCCTGGTCCAGTCCTGGAAACAGCTCCTGTCAGGTCCAGGGCCAGAGCCACAGCACTTCTGCATTTCCAGGGTGGAAATTACATTTGGATTTGTTCATTTGGACTGAAATAAACCTTTAAATAAAAATAGAAAGAGATGCACAATTACACACACCAAGATGTGTCATTTTCCATGTGTGTGAGAATTAACTCCACTTAGAGCGACTTTTTCCCTCGTTATAAACACACACAGTCAGAGGAGTCGACCATCTTGACTCACTTCACTCTTTGGCAAAGTTTGGCTCGATCAAAATGGACGGAGCGCATGAGTTTGGGGAAAACAAAGTTCCTGTTGGACACTCGTTTTGCTCCCGTCATCACACAGCGTGAGTGTGACGTAGGATAAAGCCGCAGAAATGTACGGAAACCTCTATGTCTGCACTTTCAGAGGGGAAAAGGACGTTTCTGTCTTTTACACTTACAAAGTTCTGCGCGGTTATAGAAAACATATTCCTCTGTGTTGTGTACGATTCCGTAGGACTTCGAGGGTTAAACGTCGGTCAAAATATGGTCAAAAGTGTCACAGTGATACCGTGGAACATCACAGTATTTGGAATTACAAGTTTCTTTGCTTAAATTCATAGCTCTGATGCAGCAACAGATAAAAACCAGGAGAACTACATAGACCATGATCCTTTGCTCTGCCTCAGTCCAGTCTACAGGATGAAACAACCATTAGGAAGCACCTTTGGTCCATGAATTTCAATTAAGAACAAAAAACAATAAAATGGGAAAACAGTTTATTCAGTTTTTCTGTGTTAGTGTCAAACAAAAAAAACAGATTTCGACCGTTATTTCCATTATTTAATTTAAAGTTTCTTGGTGCCTATTTCATTTTGATATTTGATTCTCTCTGGTTTATTTGAAGTTCTGCTGTTGGAAAAAATCATTGCGGTTTTATAGACAAACATGTGCCGTGTTTACTTTGGTTTCTCAGAAAGTAAACGTTGAACTCCGTAACGAGAAACGGGAAGCGGCGATAAACTCCCCTTTGTTCAATCGATTCTGAATCCACACGCGGAGAGAAAAGAAGCAGAACTTCATATAAACCAGAGAATAAAACATCAACATTTAAATAGGCAACGAGACTAAAATGGAATAATGAAATGACGAACTGTTTTCCCATGTTATTGTTTTTCCTTCTTAATTGTTTCCTGGTTTGGTAAGGCGTCCAAAAAAGTTCCAATTGTAGTTTTGCGGATTCACGAGGTTCAGAGGGACGTAGACGTTGTCAAAGCGTCCGTCTGAACTATAAAACGCTGCGGGAAACACTGATTGAAATTCAAAAGAACGAATGGTACACGGACCACTTTTACATCTTAATTATTCGGATACAACCGACTCTCGTGAGCTTTAAGCCGTGGTATAATTAGAGATGATTTTTTGACTTCCGATACGGAGTGCTCTTTCCGATGCTGATACCTTTTTTTAAAATTCAACTTTAAGGAATGGAAGGAACGATACGTGGATTGAAAGGATTACTTAAGTGTTTTATTAGTCAATTAATCGATAAGAATTTCGTCGATCACGTTCATTTTAATCGACAAACCGAATGTAGGCGTCTGTGCGTAACGTAAGAGTGCGTTTACTCATCTGTATCCCGGGTAGGATCGGGTTTCTTGAGTATCCCGGTTTCGCATGTTTGTTTATTATTTATTTCTATACCAGGACAGTGCATATTAACAACAGTAAAACCTGTAACATGCCAGAATTAGCCAGAGGCAGTTTTCATCAGTGGTACAGTCGGTCTCCTGTGGAAGGCAATAAAACATGATCAACGATACACAAACACAGCAATATGACGCGACTGTAAAACTGTTAGTCCATAACAACGTAAAAGCAGCACAGTAAGAGTCAAAGTCAAAGAGCTAAAGATGAGTAAAACAGTTCTGAAAAGCAGCACAGCCGTTAGCACAGGCAGCAGCAGCATTACAGAGGGTTTAGTAGAAGCATAAAAGCAGTAAATCTGGTTAAAATAAGATGCAGAGAGCAGAGAGAGACATGACGCGAATCTGCCGTGTCGCTGTTTCACTGTTTTATAACCGTTTACTTTAGCTCCAGCTGTAAACAGCGATAATTTCCACATCTCAGACAAAAAGCGAATCCTCCAGCCCGTTTACCTGAAATCCAGCGAGACAAAATCTCGTCTGATTATTATTAGTCCATAAATACTCGTGTCAGTCTGATCAGATCTTTATTTATGACAGAAATAAAGTTTAGAGTTTAGCCTTTAGACTTTTTCACCCAAACGCTAGAGTCACGTGACCCGACTGTCGTGAGCTTAATGTGACCAGATTTTGTTGTTCACTTCATGTGGTTTACAGAAGCAGTAAAAGAAACACATTCACAGAAACAGACGCAGCATCTCCAACGCGACACACGCACAGAACGTCCTCTGTCACAGGGAGAACACTCATATTCACTGAGTCGAGTCCTTTAGTCCCACACAAGTTGAAGCAGCAGCACAAGGAAAGAGCTGCTTTTTTTTTAGCTCTTACAGTTTATGCAAATGAGTCATGAGGTTTTAAGTTTCTCACACTGATGCGGATCTGGAGTCAGGACGTTTATATGTTGTAGAGTTGAGTTTATTTATGCAGATTAGTAACAGTAATAATAATGACGATCATTTTAATATAAAATGTTAATGATTAATCGAAAATCTGTCGTTAATTTTCCCGACGATTGATTAAGAAAATTTAATCAAATGCCCATCTAGACTGAACTATAAAACGTTGCGGGAAACACTGATTGAAATTCCAAAGAGCAAATGGTACACGGACCACTTTTATATCTTAATTATTTGGATACAACCGACTCTCGTGAGCTTTAAGCCGTGGTATAATTAGAGATGTCCCAGTCAAGATTTTTTGGAGTGCTCTTTCCGATACTGATACCTTTTTTTAATTCAACTCTAAAGAATGGATACGTGGATGGAAAGGATTACCTAAGTGTTTTATTACACTTACAAAACCTCAAACAACATTGTTTAACTTTTGTAACAAACCTGCTCTCTGAGGCAGGTGATAATAAAGAACACGCTGAGAAACAAAATATACTCATAATCCCATAATCCTCTGCAGCTTAAGCCTGAGCCAAATTCACACTGTACATTGAAAGAATAAAAAAGTCAGTGGTAAACTGTGAAACGCCTCCTCCAGTGTTTTCTGCTGTGGCTCTTGTGAATCTCAAACTCGTCCGGATGATTCTTTTGTAAGTGACGAATCAAATTGGTGGTGTTAAAGCGGCTCTGCTGGTTCCTCCAGGAGAAACTGTTTGTTTGACTCTCGTTTCGCTGTAGTGGAAAGTTCCACACAGCGACATGGCGGCGTTTTGATTTTTAAAGCGCATTGATGCTACAGAAATGTGAAACTGGATCCGGTCTGATCACGTGACTGAATCTGATACTGTCCGATACTAAAAGAGCCGGAAACTGAATATCGGATCAGGACATCCCAGGTTATAATGTTATGTCACTGAGCGATCTCAACTCGGTTTAATGTTTAACCCTCGAAGACTCTACGACATCGTCTACGACACAGAGGAACATGTTTCTATAACCGCAGAACTTTGTAACGGTAAAAGACAGAAACGTCCTTTTCCCCTCTGAAAGTGCAGACATAGAGGTTTCCGTACATTTCTGCGGCTTTATCCTACGTCACACTCACGCTGTGTGATGACGGGAGCAAAACGAGTGTCCAATAGGAACTTTGTTTTCCCCAAACTCATGCGCTCCGTCCATTTTGATGGAGCCAAACTTTGCCAAAGAGTGAAGTGAGTCAAGATGGTCGACTCCTCTGACTGTGTGTGTTTATAACGAGGGAAAAAGTCGCTCTAAGTGGAGTTAATTCTCACACACATGGAAAATGACACATGTTGGTGTGTGTAATTGTGCATCTCTTTCTATTTTTATTTAAAGGTTTATTTCAGTCCAAATGAACAAATCCAAATGTAATTTCCACCCTGGAAATGCAGAAGTGCTGTGGCTCTGGCCCTGGACCTGACAGGAGCTGTTTCCAGGACTGGACCAGGAAAGTCATGGAGCCACTGCACTTTTTATTTTTTATTTTTAGGGCAATAAGGAGATTTTTAATTTACTTACAGACTTGATATTTTGCATTTTTGTAGCTGAGGCCCTAAATTAAGCATTTTTTATGTTCAAAAAGTTGTTTCTACATGTTTGCTGTGGGTTTTGTATAAAAGAGTGTGAATTTTATTTTCTGTTTTTTTTTCATCTCTATTTCTGGTCCTGTAGCTTTTCTCACAGCCTCATGACACAACTACATCAGCAGATTGTGAAATAACAGGTTGGACTGAACAAAAGGAGGTAGAACGCAATGTACTAAAATTGCCCTCAGGTCTTCAGGGGTTAACATATAAAAAGAACCAGTCTTTTGAACGGCTCTTTTAAGTTAACACATCCAAAAGAATCGGATCCCAAAAAGATCCGAATGTCCCGTCGTGTCCCAGCCGCTCAGGAGTTTGCGTTTGTTTCAGGTACGGATACTTTGGGCGCGACACCCCGGAGGTGGTGAGGCTGATGTTCTGTCATGTCTCCGGGTGTCTGACGGAGGGAAGGATTTTCCTGAGCGCGTCCGGAGCTGAAATGATCTCCATAAACACCAGGGACACGGCCGGGATCAGGATGCTGAAGACCGAAGGGGTCGAGGTGAGGAAATAATGGAAATAATACAAAAATACTCAACGCTACAGATGTCCTGAGACAGTTTTTACCTCCCGATTCGGCGTAGAGTTTTAAATAGTCACAATTCACAATATAGATCTTTTAATTTTTAATCAGGGGGGAGCAGAGGAATAGAATGGAATGGAGTAGACCTGGTTTAGTCCTGGTTTAGACCTGGTTTAGACCTGGTTTAGACCTGGTTTAGACCTGGTTTAGTCCTGGTTTACATCTTTTTTAGATTTGGTTTAGTTTAGTCCTTGTTTAGACCCAGTTTAGACTTGGTTTAGACCTGGTTTAGACCTGGTTTAGTCCTGATTTTTGTCCTGGTTTAGTCCTGGTTTAGTCCTAGTTTAGTTTAGACCTGATTTAGTTCTGGTTTAGTCCTGGTTTAGACCTCATTTCGACCTGGTTTAGTCCTGGTTTAGTCCTGGTTTAGACCTGGTTTAGTCCTGGTTTAGTCCTAGATTAGACCTGGTTTAGTCCTAGTTTAGTTTAGACCTGGCTTAGACCTGATTTAGTTCTGGTTTAGTCCTGGTTTAGACATAACTTAGACCTGGTTTAGTCCTAGATTAGACCTGGTTTAGTCCTGGTTTAGTTTAGATCTGATTTAGACCTGGTTTAGACCTGGTTTAGACCTGTTTTAGTCCTGGTTTAGTCCTGGTTTAGTCCTGGTTTAGTCCTGGTTTAGTCCTGGTTTAGACCTGGTTTAGACCTGGCTTAGTCCTGGCTTAGTCCTGGCTTAGTCCTGGCTTAGTCCTGGCTTAGTCCTGGCTTAGTCCTGGTTTACATTTGGTTTAGACCTGGTTTAGACCTGGTTTAGTTCTGGCTTAGTC
This sequence comes from Odontamblyopus rebecca, assembly GCA_030686955.1. Taxonomy (NCBI): domain Eukaryota; kingdom Metazoa; phylum Chordata; class Actinopteri; order Gobiiformes; family Gobiidae; genus Odontamblyopus; species Odontamblyopus rebecca. Next base: position 3,577,521 of record CM060672.1, read on the forward strand.
CTGGTTTACATTTGGTTTAGACCTGGTTTAGACCTGTTTTAGTCCTGGTTTAGTCCTGGTTTACATTTGGTTTAGACCTGGTTTAGTTCTGGCTTAGTCCTGGTTTAGACCTGGTTTAGACCAGTTTTAGTCCTGGTTTAGTCCTGGTTTAGTCCTGGTTTAGACCTGGTTTAGACCTGGACCACAGCACACTGTCTAAAATGAGCTCGTTCTGTTTGTGACTTAACTTCCTGTGTGTTTTCTGTGTGTTTTCTGTGTGTTTTCTGTGTGTTTTCTGTGTGTTTTCTGTGTGTTTTCTGCGTGTTTTCTGCGTGTTTTCTGTGTGTTTTCTGTGTTTCCAGGTGATCCTCCTGACCTCCAGCCTGGACCCCGTGGCTCAGGCTCTGTCCCAGAACCTGAGCCTCCGTCTGGGCTGCGAGGTTCTGCCCGTGGGCGACAAACCTCTGGAGGACCTGAAGCCTCTGGTGGAGAAGAGGGAGCTCACCTGGAAGGACGTGGCCTACATGGGTCAGTACATACGCTTTTCCTGTCGTTATCAGGCTTCGCAAACCTACCGAGAATCAGATTCTGACCGATACTGAAACGAGTATCGACACTAGATACTCGTTTTTCACCGGTGTCGATTAGGGCTGAAAATCTGTATCACGATATAAGTGTTTCATATTGGTCAATAATATGTTTTCTATAACCGCAGAACTTTGTAAGTGTAAAAGACAGAAACTTCCTTTTCCCCTCTGAAAGTGCAGACATAGAGGTTTCCGTACATTTCTGCGGCTTTATCCTACGTCACACTCACGCTGTGTGATGACGTGAGCAAAACGAGTGTCCAACAGGAACTTTGTTTTCCCCAAACTCATGCGCTCCGTCCATTTTGATGGAGCCAAACTTTGCCAAAGAGTGAAGTGAGTCAAGATGGTCGACTCCTCTGACTGTGTGTGTTTATAACGAGGGAAAAAGTCGCTCTAAGTGGAGTTAATTCTCACACACATGGAAAATGACACATCTTGGTGTGTGTAATTGTGCATCTCTTTCTATTTTTATTTAAAGGTTTATTTCAGTCCAAATGAACAAATCCAAATGTAATTTCCACCCTGGAAATGCAGAAGTGCTGTGGCTCTGGACCTGACAGGAGCTGTTTCCAGGACTGGACCAGGAAAGTCATGGAGCCACTGCACTTTTTTTGTTTTTAGGGCAATAAGGAGATTTTTAATTTACTTACAGACTTGAGATTTTGCATTTTTGTAGCTCAGGCCCTAAATTAAACATTTTTCATGTCCAAAAAGTTGTTTCTACATGTTTGCTGTGGGTTTTGTATCAAAGAGTGTGAATTTTCTGGTCCAGTAGCTTTTATCACAGCCACGTGACACAACTACAGCAGCAGATTGTGAAATAACAGGTTGGACTGAACAAAAGGAGGTAGAACACTTCATTAGGGGTAAAAGGGGCAGTTTGAAAAGCAAAATTAAGAACAAAAAAATCCAGAAGAGGAGAAATGTACTAAAACTGCCCTCAGGTCTTCAGGGGTTAAAATAAGGACCAGGAGGGAAAAATACTAAATTTAAGCATTTTTTATTTTAAACTTACCCTTCCTCTGCCTGTGTTACAAATGAAAACAGCGAGAGACGAGAAAAAGGCGCCTGGTGTCCTGTGCGCGGAGCCGACGCGTGAACACTGGAGATTCATCGTTCTGCGTGGAAACCGCACGAACACAGCGTGAAGGACACAAAGACAAAGCTCCTCACCTGGACGGAGACATCAGAGCTTCGTACGTGAGGCGCTGCGTCAGGAGCTTTAGTCCCGAACTCCTCTGAACGCCTCTGTGTGCGGTGAACCCTGTGAGTGCGCCGGGCATTTCACACAGGTCCTAAACACTGCACTTCAGCGCAAATAGCAAAACGAAGGGCGATTCGTTACGCAAACAAAACCACGTGTTCTCAAGGCGCCTCTGCAGATACTACGGCTCCTGCAGCGCCACACGTAAGTTTTAATGTGCGCAGGTTGAGGTCGGGTCCTAATTAGGGATGTGCAGGATTAGTCGGTTAATCGATAATTGATCATTAAGAATTTTGTGGATCAGGTTCATGTTAATGGACAAACTGAATGTCGGTGTCTGTGTAACGTGAGGAGTCGAGGTCTGAGCACAAACTCTGGAGCCTCACAGTCCCACGTCTCGGCTCTGGCTCCTTGGAGATCCCTATATTCCTCAGAGTGTTTCCCTGCACATCAGTGTCCCGGGTGTGATCGGGTTTTTGAGTGTCCCGGGTTCACGTGTTTACGCAGCATCTGCAACGCGACATACGCACAGAACAGACTCAGCACCAGCAGAACATCCTCTGAACAGTTTTCTGCACATTAATAACTTCACTGTTACTGTTATTTCTCTGTTTAAACTGTGTCGTCTGTGAGCAGCAAAGGAAGAATCTCACTGTACAGGAAACGGGTTTGTTTCCTCTACATATGACAGTAAAGCTTTGACTCTTGAATCTCATATTCACTGAGTCGAGTCCTTTAGTCCCACAGAAGCTGAAACAGCAGCACAAGGAAAAACAAAACAAACAAAAAAACGAGGTCACCAAAACCAAAATGGAAAACGAAATGTTTTTTTTTTCAGTTTTTCAATTTTGTGTTTAAATGAAAAATGGAAAAAACAGATAACAGAAAAACCAGTCCTGGTTTAGTCCTGGTTCAGGCCTGGTTCAGGTCTGGTTCAGTCCTGGTTCAGACCCAGTTTAGACCCAGTTTAGACCTGGTTTAGACCTGGTTTAGTTTAGACCTGGTTGAGACCTGGTTTAGTTCTGGTTCAGACCCAGTTTAGACCTGGTTTAGACCTAGTTTAGACCTGGTTTAGACCTGGTTTAGTTTAGACCTGGTTTAGACCTGGTTTAGTTTAGACCTGGTTGAGACCTGGTTTAGTCCCGGTTTAGACCTGGTTTAGTTTAGACCTGGTTGAGACCTGGTTTAGTCCCGGTTTAGACCTGGTTTAGTTTAGACCTGGTTTAGACCTGGTTTAGTTTAGTCCTGGTTTAGACCTGGTTTAGTTTAGACCTGGTTTAGTCCCGGTTTAGACCTGGTTTAGTTTAGACCTGGTTTAGACCTGGTTCAGAGCCAGTTTAGACCCGGTTTAGTCCTGGTTCAGGCCCAGTTTAGACCCAGTTTAGACCTGGTTTAGTCCTGGTTTAGACCTGGTTCAGACCCAGTTTAGACCTGGTTTAGTCCTGGTTTAGACCCGGTTTAGTCCTGGACCACTGAGGGATCACACAGACATAAGGACACATGGGAGCAGAATAGAAAGTTCTCCGTTCTGATTCTCGTGAAAGTTCTGAAAGAGTTTAAACATTTGTGATTCAGACTCTTTTAAATCTCCGCTGTGGTGTAAATCCTGCTGAATATTGAACCCCGTTCCTCGGTTTTGTCTCGTTCAGGGTGTGACGAGCTGGACGTGGAGTGCCTGAACGTGGCGGGTCTGAGCGCAGTTCCCTCGGACGCCCCGGTGGGGGCGATAAACGGAGCTAAGTACATCTGCAAAGCTCTGGGCGGAAAAGGAGCCGTGCGGGAATTTGCCGAACACATCCGGCTGCAAAAACGAAAAGCCAAATCCCAGCTGGAGCAGGACCGGATCGACCGCACCAGCTCCTGAACACGGTTTAAGTCAGTGCTCTGCTTTAGTGTCAAACAGAAACACAGAACAACACAGAACAACACACATCTCCACCTCTGGTCACAATATTTACTTTACAGAACAGCCCCAGTGCTGATATTTTACTCTCTTTTATTTGTTCTGCTGCTGAAGGATTTACCTGAAAACACAAACAGAACCCGCGCGTCGTTCGTTCATTCGTTTTTCGACATAAAAACAAAAATAAGAAAAACCAAATGAGTTCGACAAAACCAAAATGAAAAAACAGAAAAGGATTTGGTTTTTCAGTTTTTCGATTTTGTGTTTAAATAAAGAATGGAAAAAACATAACGGATAAGTCCTGGTTTAGTCCTGGTTTAGTCCTGGTTTAGTCCTGGTTTAGACCTGGTTTAGTCCTGGTTTAGTCCTGGTTTAGTCCTGGTTTAGTCCTGGTTCAGGTCTGGTTTAGTCCTGGTTTAGTCCTGGTTTAGTCCTGGTTTACACCTGGTTTAGACCTGGTTCAGTCCTGGTTTAGTCCTGGTTCAGTCCTGGTTTAGTCCTGGTTTACACCTGGTTTAATCCTGGTTTAATCCTGGTTCAGTCCTGGTTCAGTCCTGGTTTAGTCCTGGTTTACACCTGGTTTAATCCTGGTTCAGTCCTGGTTCAGGTCTGGTTTAGTCCTGGTTTAGTCCTGGTTTAGACCTGGGTTAGTCCTTGTTTAGACCTGGTTTAGACCTGGGTTAGTCCTGGTTTAGACCTGGTTTAGACCTGGTTTACACCTGGTTTAGACCTGGTTTAGTCCTGGTTTACACCTGGTTTAGTCCTGGTTTAGTCCTGGTTTAGTCCTGGTTTAAACCCGAATCATCTGTTTTTTCATTTTGGTTTTGGAGACACATCATGAAGGAAAGAGTTGTTTTTTTCGTTTCCTTGTTTGTGCTTTTGTTCTGATAAACGACTGAACGAGCGGCTTCGACGCGTTTACTGCGGCGTCTCTGAAACTAAACGCTGAACTCGAGGACGAGAAACGGCAGCAGCGAGAAACTCTCCTCCGATCAGCCGACTCCACAGGACGAGAATAAAACCGTTTTTATTCTCCATCCAGGGTCGAGTCTGAAGCTCTTTAGCTCCAAGGCCTCATTCTCCAAATGACCAGTGTTTCGTGTTTTAAATTAAATATTGGAAATAGAGGTGGAAATCTGTTTTGTCTGACACTAAAACGGGATAATGAAACAAACCGTTTTCCCATTTTTTAGTTATAACGTGATTTTAATTGAAATTTCAAAGCGTGAACGGTGCGGGAACCACTTTTAAATCTTACTTATTTGCGTTACAACCCGAGGTTCTGTATTACGCCAAACTGACTCTCCTGAGATTTAAGCCCAGTTATAACTTTAAGGTTTAAGGGGAATTTCAGCATTTTTCAGCTACTTCAAGGTTCATCGTGAGACAATCGCCGGAAATATCATATCGTATCGTCAAAGGCGTCACAGTCACATCGTGGAGCGTCACGATATATCGAATCCCAAGTCTCTTTGCTTAAATGAACAGTTCTGATGCAGAAATAGCTAAAAGAAAAACCAGAGGGAACTACATAGACCATGATCCTTTGCTCCGTTTCAGTGCAGACGACATGAAGAAATAACTGTTCTAAGCACTTTTACATCTTCATTCTGTGGATTAAGTCTTGTGATGCCATTTTTAGAGGAAAAAGTCGCAGATTTACAGTTTTATATCGGAATAAATCTGGTTCGGTGAGATGTTTATGGTGAAAATATCGTACATTTGGATTTCGTTCCATCCCCAATGACAATAAATGTCGCACCAAATGACTGGAGCGTTTTAGAGTCAGTCTCGTTCTGTAGAATATCGTAATATCCTGAGTTTTCCCACGATATCGCGATAAATACGGCAGCGTGAGGTTCAGACCGCGACCGTAACATCAGCGTGTGTTTAAACTCCACCTTCACCAGAATCATTTGGATCATTTCAGCGCCGGAGTCACTGACCTCTGAATCACTGAACTAAAGGCAAAAGGCGTTGTTAAAGCTGAACTCGGGCACGTTTGAAGCTAAAGTCCGTCGCTAGAGGAGGTGGAATTCTGTCAGAAGCCAAAAAACGGCACAGATCAGTGTTTCCTCGGTGGAGATCTCACTGTGGCAGTGAGTCTGTCAAGGCAACAAACTAGTGCAGTGATGGGGGCAAGTTCTGAACTAGTGTAGTGATGGGGGCAAGTTCTGAACTAGTGTAGTGATGGGGGCAAGTTCTGAACTAGTGTAGTGATGGGGGCAAGTTCTGAACTAGTGCAGTGATGGGGGCAAGTTCTGAACTTCCACGTAAAACGCCAATTTGCTTCAGACTGAAGAAGCTTAACACCACTTTAACCCATCTGACAACAGCCACGAGTCTAACAAACCAAACGCTCTGCCTGGTTCACTCATTAGTGTCTGGAAACGTTAGAAAACAACTTTATAAGCACCTCACACTTCCCTCTGCTGATTTCCCACTGCACAAAAGCCCAAAAGACTCGATCGTCGACTCCAGAAGCAACAAGTGAAGATCGACGACTGACGCTGAAGAAGAAGAAACTGAAAGTCGTTGAAAGAAAATGGTTCAGGAATGTGTTTTTAGCGTTTTACAAAAAATATAATTCACTTGTAAATAAACGGGATCAGAATCGACGTCGGCGATCGAGTCTTTTGGGCTTTTGTGCAGCGGGAAATCATCAGAGGGAAGTGTAACGATATCGAAATAAGTGTAATAAATATCGTACCGAGAGGTTCATACTGTGACCGTATCGTATCGTGACACTTGGATATCGTTACACTCTTCGTACACGGACCCTTCACTGGCCGCACGACATTTACAAACGAAACGCAAACCGACGTATTTGTCCGTGCGAGTCCCTGATTGGCCGATCCACCTGTCAGTCACGCCCATCGCGCTCACCGGCGATCGGGCACTTTTTAACTTTCATTTTACTCCAGAAAACGTCATAAAACTACAATTTGTTCCAGAAGAATATTTTAAGGGCCCACATTACACTGTTTGCTACTGTAAAAACACTCTGTTCCACCTTGTGATGTCACGTGGTGATACAGGAAGTGCTCCTTTGTGCTTTTAAACCGCACCTTCACCTTCACTTAGAGTCACTTCAGACGTGGAATCGCCGATCTCCGAATCACTGAACTTAAGATAAAAGGCCTTTGTTCACGTGAAAACTACCACTTGGTGACGTCACAAGGTGGAACGGACCGTTTGGAGCTTTGGAGACGCAAACGGACGAATGAAACAAAACACATTTCTGGGTCCGAGTCAGTTTTGCGTCATATAAAAACCTTCAGCAGCTCGTTTCTCTCTCAAACGCCACATACACTGCAGACTGATTCTCGCGCGTAAGTTTGTGTAAATGAACACGATTTGGACATTTTCTCCACGAACGTAACTCGCAACTGTGGGGAAAAAAAGACGTCTTGAAGCTTTAGTCGGGCTCCAATCATTTAAATAATTTATCTTTCTCTTAATTTATGCCTTAAATGTTGTTTTAAATGTGTTTTTGAAGAAAATCTCTGGTAATAAAACTGAAATGAAGTCAAAATGTGTCATGGTTTGTGTTTGAGACGGTGTTTCTGTTTCCGTAGTAACCTGTCAGTCAGATAATACTCCCTACAACTGTACAACAACATATAATACTTCCTACAACTGTACAACAACATATAATACTCCCTACAACTGTACAACAACATATAATGCTCCCTACAACTGTATAACTCACCTTTATGTGACAGATAATACTCGTTACAACTTTTTTTAGTATCGATATCTGCTCAAATCAGTATCTAGTTTCGATATTGGCTTTGGTTTTTCGATTAGTTTCTGATTTTCGATATTTTTCGCGTCCGAAACGGCAGAGAACGAGTTCAAGGGAACTGCAAAAGCGACAGAATGCCGCCCCCTGGTGTCGACAGCAGGTAACGTCGCTCTCCTGACGATTATTTATTCTTTCATTTGTTTATTTTTAGCCGTTTTTTTTGTTTTTTTGTAGTTTTAAATTAGATTAAAACGTCAAAATAAGGAGTTTCTTTAATAGATTTTAATACCATTTTTAATACTTTGTTTATATTTTGGTTTATCTGCATGAAGTGGACCAAACGAAGGCAAAGACGAGGGGATAAAAATGAGTTTAAATTTAATAAAGTCAAAAAAGATAATTTAACAAAAGCTCAAATAATAACTAAACTGAGCACAAGAGGGCGCAATTACGCTAAATAATTCACTAAAACTAATAATCAATGTAACAAGAAGGCAAATAATCAATTTACTACAGAAAATTATAATTAAATCTAAATAAATCAATTAAAGTATGTGTATTGTAATTACCACTTTGCACTTTTATTTAATTTCAGGTCATTTCGAGACGGGACGGAGCAAAGAACTCGACAAGGTAAAAAATGTTTGTCGTTCTTTATTTATTCGTTATTTGTCAGTGACCTCGTATAAACGCTTTAATCTGACAAAAGAAAAGACGATTTGCATCAGATTTGGCTAAAAATAAACACATTTCATCACATTTACAACAAATAAGACTTAACTCATCTTTAACATGAGCAGAAAATACAGTAAAATGTCACCGTTTCCAACACATTTTTAAAAATTTTCTTACAATTTCTCGTGAATTTTTGCTCAAAGTGTACGTACGGACCACAGACTGGATACAGAAATGTCCCGCAGTGTGACTTTAAACAGCTCTACGTTACGTTTATTCAGTTACAGGAGGTTTTAGAGCTTAAAATAGAAAAAAAAGGAGGTTATGGAGTAAAGGATGAGCTATATTTAAAAAAAAAACAAAAAAGCAAAAGTAACAACAACAGTTCAACAAATGAGAAATAAAATCTGCAAATATTCATCTTTTTATTTTTAATTTGCAAAGGAAACTTTTAAGTTATTACTGATAATATATTAAAAACCTGTATCTTTGTAATACGTGTGTGGTTTTGTTTGTTTGTTTTTTGTTTATTTAATTTATCTAATATTATGCAGATGAAATATTGTAAATTTTAGGCGCAGGATTAAAATAAGATGCTTCTTCGTGCTTCTTTTTGAACACTGAATGTTTTTAACAATTTTGTCCTCTTTATTTTATTTGTTTTATTATTTATTATTGTTTGTACTTTATTTATTTAATTTTTTTTGTATTTTAATTATTTATTTTATTATTATTTATATTTTATTTTTTTATTTTGTTTGTATTTTAATTATTTATTTTATTATTTATTTTGTTTATATTTTAATTAATTTATTTTATTTGTTTCTTTCTTTGTTCTGAGCGTACAGAGACTAAATGTTGTGCCTTCGTACCTTTAAAAAAAAAAAAAAAAAAAAAATCCAAATAAATAAAGTAACTCTGTTTAAATTAAAAAATAAATTAAATCCCTAGAAAATCAGACCTTCTCTCCACGGATCTGACCTGTAACTCGGTCCAGTTTGGTCTCCGTGAAGGTAGAAACGTTTAAAATTGACAAAGCAATAACATCACCATGGAAACGAGCATTTGACGGACCCTCCACCGGGAAAAGTTACACAATGCAGCTTTTAAAATGTCCATATTAACCTGTTCTACGTGATTTTAGGGGTTTTATTTCAATATTTTTAATTCCTCATCTGGAAAACGAGCTCCAAATTCCCTCTTCTACCCGCTGGCCTCGTTGAGCTTCGTTTGACTGGAGCACTTCTTTAAACAGCCTGTGGTTCTGTTATTACATAGAAACATGCAGTATATACAAACACACAGATAAATCCGTATTAAGTGCGTTAGTTTTCGGGTTTAGAACGATCCAGACTTCAATAATCGGACGCGTCCACAGGGGTGATGACCAGAGGCGCCTCGTTTTTCCCGTTTTTATTCGTGCACGGGCTGAAAAACGGGAAAATACTGTCGCCGAACCAGTCGTTGAACGTGTAGATGTGGATTTTGGCGTCGACGTTGTAAAAAGAAACCTGAAAAACACGAGAAAATGAGGTTAGAATAACGGAAAGAGCAGGATTACACCAAATAAAATGTTCTAAATGTGAAATATCGTGAAAAAGAAAACATGAGGTGCAAGAAATGAGCAGCAGAATGAGTTTGTACAGTTATGATGTTGTTACGTCCTCAAAAACAGACCTGGAGTCGTGTTTTTATTATTAGTCTGTTACATCTCCAAAGCTCCAAATGCTCTGTTCCACCTTGTGATATCATCAAGGGGTAGAAGTGGTAAATTAGTGGTAAAAAAAGGGGAAAAAACCTACTAATTTCATGTGTTTAGGTAGTCATGTGCATATATATGTGTATTATTATTATTATTATTATTATTATTATTATTTAGGTTTTTTTTTTATTATTATTATTTTATTATGTTGTTCATGTGGAGCCCGGGGGAGGATTACCATGAATTTGAGATTTTTTTTAATTTTTAATTTTTATTTGATGTTATAATTACAAATAAAAATTACAAATAATTACAAATAAAAAACTGATCGCAAAAAAAAATAGTAGTGGTAGTTTTCAAGTGAACAGCCGAGTTTTAAAATAATTTCAGTCGAAATCGGCAACTCCAAGGGCCGAAATGGCGTGTGGAGTTTAAAAACGTGGCGGAGCACTTCCTGTATCGCCACTTGATGACATCACGAGGTGGAACGGAGCGTTTTTAGAGCAGTTTGGGAGAAGAACTGGGCCTAAACGTGCAGGGTTTGCGCGTTAAACACGAAACCACATTATCACAGATCAGAAAAACGGTGCCTTTAATGAACCGTTGCCGTCGCCTGCTCGTTACCGTGGATACGTCGCCGCTCTGCCCGGAATGTTCCGCAGCGTGGCTTTAAACCGCTCTACTCTACGTTTATTCGATCGCGGGCGTTGGTTTTATCGCTCGAAAATCCCCAGAAAAGCAGTTCGAGGCGTCCTGACTCTGAGCCGGGGGTCGCCTCTCCGCAGATCTGACCCGTAATCCGGTCCGGTTTGGTCTCCGTGGAGATAGGAGGGAGGTAGTTTTAATGCCACACTGCGGGAACATTCCAGACGAAGCAATGACAAACATGTCCGTGGTTGAAAAGCGTTTGAAAGTAGGAGAAGTTTATTATTGTTATTATTATTATTTAAGGAGGGTGTGAACTACGTCTCCCATGATGCACCTGTCCGTGTTCGTAGTCCACAAAGATGCCGATTTTGTGGGGATGATTCGCCAGGTTTACGTCGGTGGAGGGCTGCGTCCTGAAGGTGCAGCTCTTTCTGGAAAAAATAAAATAATATATATTAAAAAACGAAATATAAAGAGTTAAAATAGTTTGTGAAAATCGTTATAAAGACGTAAAAACACGAGATAAAAATAAAGAATTTTCCGCACTTGTCCCGGAGGCTGAGGAACCAGTATCCGTTGGCCGGCGTCACTTCCAGTTTTCCCTTCCGGTTTATCGTCCGTTTGGCCACACCCAGGTCCCAGTCGGTCTTACCCCCAACCTCCACCTGGAACCACAAGAACCAGGACTGAACCAGGACTGAACCAGGACTGGACCAGGACTGGACCAGGGCTGGACCAGGACTGGACCAGGACTGGACCAGGGCTGGACCAGGACTGAACCAGGACTGGACCAGGGCTGGACCAGGACTGAACCAGGACTGGACCAGGGCTGGACCAGGACTGGACCAGGACTGAACCAGGACTGGACCAGGACTAAACCAGGTCTAAACCAAGACTGAACCAACCTCCACCTGTTTTATACTTTTATCTTTTATTTTAAAATAATTTGAATAATTATGATTTTAATATTCTCAGATATAACTTTTCCAGAATGAAGCAGCTCTAAATTCTTCTTTGGCCTTTTCCCCACGAGTTTAAGATCCTGAAAATTGAAATGTAAAAAATACTGCAAATTATAAAGACAAAAAAGTTTTTCTGTTCCTCAAAGCCACTTTTCTACACACATAAAAATACCAATAAAACAGATCTGGTCTAAACTTTATGGGTTGAATGTAAAATAATTTTGATTTTAATGATTTTAAATAATCAGGATTATAATTTTTGCCGTAGTTTTTGCCGTACCTCCCAGTAATGTCGCCCGGACAAGATTTCCTGTTGTCCCAAAACACACACGACTCGGTCAAACCTCTCGGGATTATCGGGCAGCATCTGCGCGCGCTCCGCATACCTCACCTGGAAACACAAGCACAACAATGACATTTACTACTACAAAATGTGTTATGAATTATGACTTTGTGTTACCAGCCCCCTTACAGTCGCCGTACGTGATTTTATTCTGTCTAAAAACGCCAAAACAGAACTAGTTCTTTTTGCTGTGGTCCAAAGTTCTTCCTCAGTGGACGGATCAGCAGGGACTCTCAGACTTCCTTCCCCGGACTAGTCCAGGGGGACCGGGGGGGGCAGACAAGAGACACAGTCCCTCCAGCATGTCCTGGGTCTTCCCCGGAACCTCCTTCCAATGGGACATGCCCAGAACCTCTTCCGAGGGAGGCGTCCAGGCTCCATGTCCGGGGACCCAGTCACCAGGGCCCCTTATGGATCCTCCTGCAGGAGGTGGGTTCACAAGGCCCCATGTCGCTCCTTAGGGCTGTGCCCAGACGGGCCCCGTGGGGGAAGGCAGGGGCCCACCTGATGCTCACCTATGAGCACCCATCCCAGGCTCTCCTATGAGCACCCATCCCAGGATCACCTATGAGCACCCATCCCAGGCTCACCTATGAGCACCCATCCCAGGATCACCTATGAGCACCCATCCCAGGCTCACCTATGAGCAGGTGGCGCTTCAAGGAGGAGAGGCTGACACACAAAGGTCAGATTCTGTAGGGTTCATAAACTTGAGTTTAAAGCGCCTCAAAGTATCTTTGTCTGACTTCGCCCCGGCTCCGCCCTAAGCCCGGCTCCGCCCTAAGCCCGGCTCCGCCCCGAGCCCGGCTCCGCCCCGAGCCCGGCTCCGCCCCGAGCCCAGCTCCGCCCCGAGCCCGGCTCTACCAGCTCTCGCTCTGATTGGTCCAAATGCTCCTCACAGTGGGAGGAGCTCGTCCGGGTTAAGAAAGTGAATTTAGAAAAGAAAAGTATTTTTGGGCTCCATGAGCCGATGAACACAGACCCCTGAAAACAACACGACTCCATGTTGGGGCCGTCTCGGGTTCAGCATAGACCTGATTCGAGTTTTATGTTATAATGTAATAAAAGCATCATTTAAAACACTGAAATAACTAATGTTTTAGGCATTTACTGAACGCGCTGTTTTGGGCAAATAAAGCTGTTTGAATAGAACAATAAAAGTTAACACAGGGATCTAAATATGTGATAGAGGTTAATAACCCACAGAAGTCAAATATCTCCTCTTTAAACATATGAACACACTTATAATAAGTAAATTTGTAAATTTTGTTATATTATACTATAGCTTTATTTTATTCTATTATTTGTTGCATGTCAGTGTTTGTCTACATCCTGCTCCAAGTACCGCAGCAATTTCCTAATGTTGTGAACCTGTTCACTCATATGGCAATAAAACACATTCTGATTCTGATTCTGATTTAAATACTCACGCTCTTTAAGTCTTCGGACAGAACGAGGCGAGGATGAGCCGTGCTCCTGTCCAGGGTGACGTCCACTGTGAGAAAACAAAAGAACAATTCAGTTTTGTGCTTTATTTTTCTACCCAACAATTACCACTTTTACATGACGGATTTAATCCCGACTAAAAATAACTTAATCCTGAATAAAAATGACAGTTATTTCTTCATGTATCTGCACTGAAACGGAGCAAAGCATCATGGTCTATGTAGTTCCCTCTGTTTTTTTTAGCTCTTACTGCACCAAAACAATGAATTTACGCAAAGAAACTTGTAATTTCGATATATTGTGGGATTTTTGACGAAACGATTTCACAATATTTCATTTTTTTGTTTTGTTTTCAATATTTTCTCACTCCCCTAGAATCCTGGAAACACATACAGCCAAAGAGACAAAAAATCAAACCTAGTTCCTCCACACACTACGGGATTTTTCGATCTTAAACCATTTTTAAACCTTTTTTAAACCATTTTTCAGTTCATCACATTAAACTTTTCACGCAAAATCAAACGTTTGAATTCATATTGTATTTTTTCTTGCGTTTTCAGGCCATTTTAAAACAGTTTTGGCGGTGTTTGATGGTATTTGCCGATGCCTGCGCTGCGTCGTCATGGCAACCGCTGAACATTTCGCCACGTACGTACATGCAGAACACCAAAAAAAGTGTTTTGTAAGTATAAACTGAGCCGAACTTGGGATTTTCTAGTAATTTTCGATGTATTTTTCTCTCCTAACTGCTTCCTGATCAATGTGAAGCTATAATTTTTATTCACAGCAGGTGAATGTTGTAAAAAAAAAATTAGAAATATCAGAATTTGTCTTGTGTTTTTTAAGCCCTCGATACAATATTAACGGAAAAGCGTCCTTTGTGGGGTCTTACCTGCGTACTCCTGCACCCCTCGCTCTCCTAAAGCAAAAACAAATGCTCGTCAGGTAAAGGAAAGAGCAAAGAGAAGTTCATTTTGAGCAGAACCGGACTCACTGAGCTGAGTTTGGGCCGGACATGACTCCAGCGCCGCGTCCGCGAAACCTGGAAGAGATGAAGGGACTTTAACGAAAGGAACACGTGACGTTTTTCCGGATCTGTGTTCTGATGTTGTTTCCACACCGTAAACAGAGCTGGAGTTTGTTTCTTTCACACGTGTTTGAGGAACTCTTTATTATGAGTCTGTCTCTATCTGCAAAACTCAAAATGCTCTGTTTGTGTGAGTGTTTTTGTGTTGTAACCCTAACCCTCTGTCTAAGGGAGCGCCCGGCCGCTCTGCAAAGGAAACTTATGTCCCGATCGAGAACCACGGCCTCGGATTTGGAGCAGCCGATCCTCATCTCGGCCTCTTCACACTCGGCTCAAACCCGGAGCTGCAGGTCCTGGATCGATGAAGCCAACAGGGCGACACTATTTCCCAGTTGGTCTGTTTGTTTTAAATACGACACTGTTCTTTTCTTTGGTGTTTTCCCTTTTGTTTCCCTGTTTCCTGCACACACACACACACACCCCCAAACTCTGTAATCTATTTATGTCACTGTAAACGTTTGTTCACCGGGTGTTTGTAAATGGAAAAGTTTTCGAGTTTTGAGCTGGTGCCTGAACCTGACCCGTGTGAATTCTTAACCCAAAGACATGAACTGTCAGCGCGCAGAAAAACTGGTTTGTTTTAGTTCGTTTAGCTTGAAAAATGTGTCACGTCTAAGACTTTTAACCTTGCCCCACGGCTGCTTCAGGCTGTTCCACCAGATGCTCGAGCGGCACTTTTACTCTGACCTAGGGGTGGGCGATATCTCGAGATTTAAAATATATCGAGATATTTTTGAAACTCGATATGAATTCTGACATATCGATATATCGCTATAATGCTTATGTTTGCTTCTGGTTTCGCCGCTTCGCTTGTTTTGCCTTCTCTGTGCCGCGCTCGCCTCCGCCTCCTCGCTTATGTCCCCTGTGCTCATCCCCGGAGCCCGGAGCTGCCGCGGACTAAACCAGGACTAGGACTAAACCAGGACTAAACGCGGCCGCAGAACCCGGGGCTCGGTCGCGGATTAAACCAAGACTAGGACCAGGGCTCTACAGTGCGCCCATTTCACTTGCATTTGCGAGTAAATATTTAGTTGTGCGAACGTGGAAAACAAACAGTCGCATCAGTGCGATGCTTCTGCAGCCACAATAAGGAGCTGCGCAAAGACGTAACATGACGAGTTAAACTTTCTAAATGCACCTGCCCAACGCGAGCACAACTGAACTGTGGCCGGGCACTACACCTCCGACCGCGCACGACTCCAGCAT
This sequence comes from Odontamblyopus rebecca, assembly GCA_030686955.1. Taxonomy (NCBI): domain Eukaryota; kingdom Metazoa; phylum Chordata; class Actinopteri; order Gobiiformes; family Gobiidae; genus Odontamblyopus; species Odontamblyopus rebecca. The sequence continues at coordinate 3,593,014 of CM060672.1, forward strand.
ACGAGCTCCGAGTGTGGCCGATATCACTGATACGAACAAACTCCGCTTCAAAACACACCCACGCCCCTTAAACGAGGAATACTGAGCGCGGTCATATTTGTCACAATGTGCGTTTGGTTTGGTAAATGTGCAGAGACTAAACATCACTTTAAAACAAGAGAATGTAACTCCAGTCAGGAATGTCAAAATACAGGTTTAAAAATCCTGGCCACTTTTTTCCCTTTGAAGTAGTTTTCTTTAAAGTACCAGTGGAAGTTCTCTTAAAGAAGAGGTTTTTAAACTGTGGGTGAGGGTCCAAAAAGGGGCACAGAGTGTTTAAGTGCAGAACTAAATGAATATTAATCAGATAAAATTTGTTTGTTGTTTTTGCAGTAGTTCTGTAAAGATATCGAGATGTATATCGAGATATAGCAAAAATATATCGAGATATATATTTTTGGTCCATATCGCCCAGCCCTACTCTGACCCTGTTTGCCCTGAGTGACCCGAGCAGGAACATGAAGCCCCCGAGAACAAAGCTCCCAGATCATTCAGGCTCAAACCTCCACCACGTTAACCCTCGAAGGCCTACGTTATCGTACACGATACCGAGGAACATGTTTCTATAACCGCGCAGAATTTTCTAAGTGTAAAAGACAGAAACGTCCTTTTCCCCTCTGAAAGTGCAGACATAGAGGTTTCCGTACATTTCTGCGGCTTTATCCTACGTCACACTCACGCTGTGTGATGACGTGAGCAAAACGAGTGTCCAACAGGAACTTTGTTTTCCCCAAACTCATGCGCTCCGTCCATTTTGATCGAGCCAAACTTTGCCAAAGAGTGAAGTGAGTCAAGATGGTCGACTCCTCTGACTGTGTGTGTTTATAACGAGGGAAAAAGTCGCTCTAAGTGGAGTTAATTCTCACACACATGGAAAATGACACATCTTGGTGTGTGTAATTGTGCATCTCTTTCTATTTTTATTTAAAGGTTTATTTCAGTCCAAATGAACAAATCCAAATGTAATTTCCACCCTGGAAATGCAGAAGTGCTGTGGCTCTGGCCCTGGACCTGACAGGAGCTGTTTCCAGGACTGGACCAGGAAAGTCATGGAGCCACTGCACTTTTTTTGTTTTTAGGGCAATAAGGAGATTTTTAATTTACTTACAGACTTGAGATTTTGCATTTTTGTAGCTAAGGCCCTAAATTAAGCATTTTTATGTCCAAAAAGTTGTTTCTACATGTTTGCTGTGGGTTTTGTATAAGAGTGTTTTGTTTTTCCTTTGTATTTCTGGTCCTGTAGCTTTTCTCACAGCCTCATGACACAACTACAGCAGCAGATTGTGAAATAACAGGTTGGACTGAACAAAAGGAGGTAGAACACTTCATTAGGGGTAAAAGGGGCAGTTTTAAAAGCAACATTAATAACAAAAATCCAGGTGAGGAGAAATGTACTAAAATTACCCTTAGGTCTGGTTCAAGGAAGTGTTTGTTTTTTGTGTGTTTTTTTTATTTCCTCATGTTCCTCACCTGTCTCACCTGTCTCTACCCCCTCCCCTGTCTCACCTGTCTCCCCTGTCTCCACCCCCTCACCTGTCTCCCCTGTCTCCACCCCCTCCCCTGTCTCACCTGTCTCACCTGTTGCCCCTGTCTCACCTGCCTCACCTGTCTCCACCCCCTCCCCTGTCTCACCTGCCTCACCTGTCTCACCTGTCTCACCTGTCTCACCTGTCGCCCCTGTCTCACCTGCCTCACCTGCCTCACCTGTCTCACCTGTCTCACCTGTCTCACCTGTCTCACCTGTCTCACCTGTCGCCCCTGTCTCACCTGTCTCACCTGTCTCACCTGTCGCCCCTGTCTCACCTGTCTCACCTGCCTCACCTGTCTCACCTGTCTCACCTGTCTCACCTGTCTCACCTGTCTCACCTGTCTCACCTGTCTCACCTGTCTCACCTGCCTCACCTGTCTCACCTGTCTCCCTGTCTCACCTGTCTCTGTGGCGCTCTGGAGTTCGTCCTGAAACTTCTGCAGCTGCAGGGACAGGGACCTGTACACTGCCTCCGCCCCGAGGTCCAGGCTCACGCAGGGACGGGTCCAGTCGGAGGAGAGGGGAGAGGCCGCCAGAGAGGGAAGCGTCTGGGGAGAGGGGAAGACCAGCAGTGAGTTGTGGGTGCTGTACATGTGTGTCTGTGGCAGAATGTTCAGCAGGTAACGGATCTATCAGTGAAGAACTTTCTGAAACACAACTCCCACTTCTGACATATTTTTCAACTTTTCTTCACAAATTGAGTCTTAATCGGTGTAAAACTTTAATTTATATTTATTTAACTATAATTTAACTTATTTATATTCAAAAGTGTTTTTATTCTGCCAAATTAAGTAAAAAAACAAAACAAAAAGAACAAAACAAACCTGACATATGCACTTTAAATCTTTTGGAGCGTCCGTCAAACGCTTTTCTCCAGGGAGATTTATAGTTATTCCTTTGTCTGGAATGTTCCGCAGTTTGACATTAAACCTTTCTATCTCCACGGAGACCAAACCAGACCAAGTTACGGGTCAGATCTGTGGAGAGGCGACCCCGCTCACAGTCAGAACTCCTGTTTTTTGAGCGATTTTTGAGTTCTAAAATGATCTATAACTGAATAAATGTAAAGTCGAGCTGTTTAATGTCACACTGCGGAACATTCCAGGCAGAGCAGTGACGTATCCATAGAAACAAGCAGGTGACGGGCCCCCAGACCGAAAAGTCACACAGCGCACCTTTAAGTTCCCTCCCTCTACAGCCCCGTGGCACCTTCAGTCCCTGGATGTGGTCCTCGGTCCGGCTCAGGTCCTGGATCAGGCTCTGGCGGGTCCGGAGCTGGTCCAGTTCCAGTTGGATCTGGCGCGTGAAGGTCTCGGCCTGGAGTTCTGCGGAGCGGCGCTTCATTTCCAGAGTCTCCAAGAGGTCGGACTGAGCGCGCTCCACGGAGGAGACCAGACGCGAGAAGAACGACAGACTCCCGGCGGTCTGCCTCTGGACCGAGACCTGAGGAAGACCCGAGGAAGACCCGAGGAAGACCCGATTTATCCACAGAACAACCAAACGAGCCGCTCCACAATCGCACTCACAAAATCAAGCACGGCATTTACATTTTGATCACTTCTGTCAGTTTAGGAAGATAAAACTCTGTGCACTGTTCAGATCTGGTGTTTTTAAAGGACAAACACAAAAATGAGACAAACTGAATCAGATCTGAAGCTGCAGGAAAAACAAATGTTCAGATCATTTCAGATCATCACATGAAACTTCTGTCACTTTAGACTCACAGTGGGAAGAGGAAGCACAACTTTTACTCAAGTCAAAATATTAAGCTACAAAACTGCTCATAAAAGTGCATAAATGACCTCCTAATGTGCTTTCTTTAAACGTCTATTTACACAAAATTGGCGCTTGTGAAGTTTTAAGCTGCATCAAAGCGTCCGGTTTACAGGCAAAGTCTATGTGGACGCGGGTCTGAGCCGCTTTTTTGTGGCTCATGTTCAGGCGTGAGCGCGGTGAGAATCTGGCGTTGATGCGTCTGGAGCGTTCACGTTTCGACGCTCTGGAGGCGCGTCCAGGGCGTCTGCGTCAGAAGTCGAAAAAATGCCGTTGGACGCGCAGATCACCAATGAGGGACGATTATCCAGGAGGAGAAGAAAGAGAAAGACCAGAGAACCACAGCTCCACGGCCCAGAGATCGGAGCAGCCCTGACCTCTCATGAGGTTTTTGTAATAAATACACTAAAGTCAGTTTCTCGACCAGGAAAACACGGCACTCAAACCACAGCGGATTCTCTGGACGCGTCCAGTATTTTTCTCTCATTGGTTCACAGTGTCCAAGACGTGTCGTGGGTGTTTGCACTCAAATGCAAAGGCGTCCAGGGCGTTTTTTTGACTCTGTAAACGCAGCTTGAGCCTTCAGGTGTCATCACCATCAAAGGTTTAAAAGACTGAACTTTTGGCATCAGCCAATCAGGGACCAGTCACTGTCCAGTGACGCTGCAACATGAAGAAGAAGAAGAAGAAGAAACAGAAGAAGAAGAAACAAAGAAGAAAAAGAAGAAACAGAAGAAGAAGAAGAAACAGAAACGGAAGAAGAAACAGAAACAGAAGAAGAAACAGAAACAGAAGAAGAAACAGAAACAGAAGAAGAAACAGAAGAAGAATAAACAGAAACAGAAGAAGAAGAAGAAACAGAAGAAGAAGAAACAGAAACAACAGAAACAGAAACACCAGAACAAGAAATCTCCGCTGCGTCATTAGCGAAGTATAAATATATACACGCTGCAACCGCCACCAATCACCTCCACAGATGCTTTTATGTCATAAATACACTAACGTCACTCTCTCGAATGGGAAAACGAGGTACTCGCCGACCACAGCCGAAGCCCTGGACGCACTTAAAGTATTTTTCTCCCGTTGGCGTCGGGGAGTCTGAACTCAAATGCAAAGGCTGGTGTTTTGAACGACAAGGTTAAACGTCTTAAACGTGACACATTTTTCACGCTAAATAAACTAAAATAAACCAGTTTTTCGACGCGCTGACAGTTCGTATCTTTGGGTTAAAAATTCCCACGGGTCAAGTTCAGGCACAAGCTCAAAACTTCACATATTTTGGATTTTTTAGAGGCATCTGCACGTGAAGCCGTCCCTGTGATTTATGCTCTGCTGTTTCCTCATCACAAACACACAGTTCCAGTCGTAGAAACTAAAAATAACTTACCTCCAGTTTGGACATAGATTCTCGGATCTCGGACAGTTTTGTGACGCGCTCCATGATCATGTCCTCGACCTCTTTCTCCAAAGAACTCAAATGTACCTGAAAAAGGACGGAAATTAAAGTGGAAATGAAATGAAGCAGCAACAGAATCTTAGTAGCAGCAGTAGCAGTAGTAATAGCAGTAGTAATAGCAGTAGTAGTAATAGTAGTAGTAGTAGCAGTAGTAATAGCAGTAGTAGTAGCAGTAGTAGTAGCAGTAATAGTAGTAGTAGTAATAGTAGTAGTAGCAGCAGTAGCAGTAGTAATAGTAGTAGCAGTAGCAGTAGTAATAGCAGTAGTAGTAATAGTAGTAGTAGTAGTAGCAGTAGTAATAGCAGTAGTAGTAGTAGTAGTAATAGTAGTAGTAGTAGTAGTAGTAGTAGCAGTAGTAGTAGCAGTAGTAGTAGTAGTAGTAGTAGTAATAGTACTTTGGTCTCCTTCCACTGCGTCTCGATGCTGATGACGTCGTGGTCTGGATGCTCCTCCTCTTCACACTCAGGACAGATGCACATCTGATCCGTCTGACAGTACAACTGCAAACACACAAAGAAACACACAAATAAACAATTAAACACACCAATAAACAATAAAACACACAAATAAACTATAAAACACACCAATAAACAATAAAACACACAAATAAACTATAAAACACACAAATAAACTATAAAACACACAAATAAACACACAAATAAACTATAAAACACACAAATAAACACACAAATAAACAATTAAACACACAAATAAACTATAAAACACACAAATAAACAATTAAACAGACAATGAAACAAACAAACAATCTGCAAAGAAAAACAGACAGAAAAACAAACAGACTTAAACTTACTTCATTAACCTTCACAGCAAAAAGCATTTCTGTGATATTAAGAATCCATCGTGCGCGGAGCCAAAGGCAAAACGCCCAAACAAAGCAAACAAATGTCAGAAATGCGGAGTATTCAGTCTGTGAAAGTGTGCAGAGGGATTCACACAGTCACGTTATGTTTCACCTTCTCCTGATCTCCTCAGTGAAGCCGTTCAGATCCAGAATGTGGAAACTCGGCTCAGACCTGAGCAGGTTTGTACATCTACAGAGTTTAACATCAGAGCACCTCCAGTATCAGGGGTTTGCTGCTGCCATAATCTAACAGTATTTCTGTTTACCAAAATGTCTTTGTTTCTATAATGGTTCATCCTCCAGTTTATGCAGGATCTTTGTATCCAAACCAGATCTTTAATGCTAAAATAGGATTAGTGTTGCTATAGTTTAATGTTTTCCAAAAAGTCTCATCCAAAGTCTCTGAGAACAGCTGAAACTGTTTGGACTCAAGAGCAAAAGAGACTTTGCAAAACGACATAAAAACAATAAGAACGCAGCTGCTGTCTCACACTAAATATTCACATTTTTGATTATTTGTCAACAAGGACGATTTTGTGATTCCAATTGTTCATTTTCTTAACGAAGAACAATGAAACGGTTCATTTGAAACAAGTTTGAAGTGATTAAGATGTGATTAAGTGATTAAGAAGTGATTTATGTTTTCTAGTTTTGGTGACAGGTGCTCTCATACTTTTGTTAAGCTCTGTACTTTATTTTCAGACTGATCCCGCTGATAAAAATGCAGAGGATCATTTTGGATTTGCCTGGTGAACCTTATGGTGGAGCTAAACCCGCCTCTGTTCCTCCGGGGTCCACTCACCTTGACGGCCCGGCTGTGGGCGGGGCACTGGGGCACAGGGGCACTCACCATGACGGCCCGGCTGTGGGCGGGGCACAGGGGCACTCACCATGACGGCCTGGCTGTGGGCAGGGCACAGGGGCACTCACCATGACGGCCTGGCTGTGGGCAGGGCACAGGGGGCACTCACCATGACGGCCCGGCTGTGGGCGGGGCACTGGGGCACTCACCATGACGGCCCGGCTGTGGGCGGGGCACTGGGGCACAGGGGCACTCACCATGACGGCCCGGCTGTGGGCGGGGCACAGGGGCACTCACCATGACGGCCCGGCTGTGGGCGGGGCACAGGGGCAGGTTGTGGACCTCTCCGGCTCCGCACAGGGTGAAGCGTCTCGGGGCATGCCTGATGCGGGGCGGCGGGTGGGGCGGGGAGCCGCTCACCGGGGACCAGGGCAGGGAGGAGGAGCCGGCGCTGAAGTGGGAGGAGCCGGTGCCGAAGGGGGAGGAGCCCCGGGGACAGGGGGAGGAGCCGCGGTGCTGCTCGTGGGCCGTCAGGAGGCTCTCCGTCTCCGGCAGGGAAATGGCCATTCTCTCTGAGGAGCAGCACAAAGAACAGTCAACACCAACGAGATCCAAGTGTCACGATACGATATCATCACCGTATGAACCTCACGGGACGATATTTACTGCGATATCGTGGCAAAACTCACGACTCAGACTTTTCCCTTACTTCCCTCCGCTAAGAAAGTTTTGTGGACGCGCTTTGTTGTGTTTTCATCATCAGAACAACTAAAATAACTCGACTGCGACATTTTCGGCGAAGGTTAACGATAATATTTCTGTGTCTTTAATCTGTAGTTTAGTGTTGACTTCCTGTATTTTCTTCACAAAATGTCGCTAAAAGATCCTGTGTTATAAAAAATGAAGAATGTTTATTACAAAAACATCGTCTACAACTGTTATCTTCAAATTAGGACCATTGAATAGTGTTTTGCGTAAAAGAAGTAAGAAAACGCGAGAACAAACATATTTAAAGCCGTGTACCCTATTTTTTTTTAAACAAAATGAGTCTTTCTTGATGAATGAGTTATTTCTTCGTGTCGTCTGCACTGAAACGGAGCAAAGGATCATGGTCTCTGTAGTTCCCTCTGTTTTTTAGCTATTTCTGCATCAGAACTGTTCATTTAAGCAAAGAGACTTAGGATTTGATATATTCTGATGCTCCACGATATTATTGTGAGACCTTTGACGAAACGACAGCTGCCGAACGGATTAAGTTAAAATGACTGAAATTAAGAACATTTTACTTTATTTGAGTCGATTCAACTTGACGAGTAAAATGTTCTGCCAGTGGAATACGTGTTTTTTTCTTAATTCAAACAACATTTGATTTTATTTCTTATTTTAAGAGCAAAAAGTTGATGTTTTTCTTATTTTAAGCATAGCCAGATGTATTTTCATGTTTGAAGTACAAAAACGTATTGCACTTGCGGAACATTTTACTCGTCAAGTGAAATTTCCTCAAATCATGTTAAAACTTTCTTAATCCAAGTCATTTTAGCTTGACTAGAATGAACTTCGCTCCAACTAGAGGCGTCCAGAGCGTTTTTTGGTCTGAACGCATCTTAAAAACTTTCGAGGACCTGGGATGTCGTTCTTTTACCAACGCAGATCGGAGAATAATCTTTGAAACTTCACTGTGGAGCGTCACAGAGACAAGAAGGTTCCTGAACAGCTCCACAGTGCAGCGTTAAACATGCTAACATGCTAAACATGTCTGTGCCTCACCACTGCGCGGCTGGTGCTGGAAGGGTTTGTGCAGTTTCTTCTGGATGTGGTTGAGCAGGTTGTTTCGAGGGTGAGACTTTCCTCGTTTCTGCGCCGTCTCCTTGGGCCCGTCGATCCGATCTTCCCTCATGGATTTGAAGTGCTCCGTGATCTCTCTCAGCGTTCGGTTTATCTGCAGGTCGGGCTTCTTGTAGTACGTCTTCTTGCACAGAGGACACTGGCAAACCTAAGAGACAGGCCGAGAAGAGAACGAGCTGTGAAAACGCACGAGTACAACGTCGCACACTGCAGGAGAATTTGCCCGATTTTGGCTGCGATTTGCTTCTCCGGAAGTTCAGGGAGGCGTGACCCGACTTTGTGTCATCGTGTGTGAGTTTGAGGCGACTTTGAAGCGATATTTTACCAACGGACTAAAGTTTTAAAGTTTTTTTTTATCACGCAGTCAGACACGTTTGTCAAGGTCGGCTTGTTGAGGAAATATTCTCAATCTTTTGAGGATAACAGAGCTCGACAAACTGCTGAGTTCTGCCGTACTTCTGTTGCCAAAATACGCAACCGAGTCTGTTTACTGTTTACGAACTCTGAAAGGGTTTATATCCTGTGGTCCGCAGACAGATCCCGCTGCAGTCTGTGAGAGCAGAGATTTTAAGTCTCGTCAGATTCTCCTCGCGTCTGTGGTGTTTGCGCTTTTTGTCGCACATTTAAAAACTGAAAGACTGAAAAATCCACATTTCATCTGTAATGTGATGTCTGGGAGGTATTTACAGAGTCGCTAAAACCACTAAATCCCGACAGATCAGACCGCGACGCTTTACAAGTGAAGAGAACTGTGAGTCACTGTGAAATAAAAGTCTTTGTCAGGGCTAACAGTAATGCTAATGCTAATGTTAATTTTTAATAAATATTTAAATAACGTCAGAGAGTGAAATAATCCACACTGAAAATAATCTGGTCGTCTTCACTAAGAATTTAATTTAGTTGTTTATTATGTTTTATTATACATTTAACGTTTTAATAAAAGTTAGCATTTGCGCATTAGCATTAGCGCGTTAGCATTAGCGCGTTAGCATTCGCGCGTTAGCATTAGCACATTAGCATTCGTGCCAACACACAAAAACTTATTTTTTACATCAAAACTAGGCAGTGTTTGATGCTGTGAACGTAATTTAGTTATTTTCTGTGAGAACACATCTCTGAAACTTGAACATTTCTAAAAGTAAAAGTGAAGTTTTTTTTTTTTTTTAAACCTTGGATCCTTTTCATTTGTATTTGTGTATTTTTGCACTCTCTGGCCTGACCTTGTGCTCCTTTTTATTGATATAATTTATTTGTACGTGCATTTCTCTGACCTTGTGCTCCTTTTTATTGATATAATTTATTTGTATTTGTGTGTTTTTTGCTCTTTTCTCTGACCTTAGCTCCGTCCCAGTACTTGCTGATGCAGCAGAGGCAGAAGCTGTGTCCGCAGGGTGTGGAGGCCGGGTTTGTGAACAGGTCCAGGCAGATGGAGCAGAGGAACTCATCGTCTGTGAGGAACCCGCCGTCCAGAGACATCCTGCAGAACACAACCACATAGAGCTCAGAGGTAAAGTGTCCACACTGTTTACCCGGGACAGTCCCTGTTTAGAGCCCTGCGTCCCCTGTCCCAGCAGATTTATCCAAAACCACTGATTTGTCCCAGTTTTATACAAGAAATGTCCCAGGTGTTTGTATTTTTGACCAATCTGATCCCTGCCAACAGTAAAAAGAGGCATAAACTGTCATTTGTTTGGATAAAATACAGAAAAGCTGCTTAAAAACGACCAAAACACAAAGAAAATGTGACTAAACTGACTCAAAAGTCTGTCTGTTTTGAAAATATCTGAAGAACCAGAATCGCACAAACAAAACTTTTTGCAGCCCAAACGATTGACACAGTTTTTGTGCCGGTTTGTGTTCAGTTTAGTCGTGTTGAACATGATGTCAGGTTAGATCAGGTTATGTAAACACACGGAGAGTTTTACATTCTGGAGTTTCAGTGAAGCGGCGCCGCGTGGTTCCCATAACACAAACACACTGACAGCACGTACGCACTGGCAGTAACATCACCATGGAGACGGATGACGGACACAACCCCCCAAAAAGACACACCAGATCTAAACCAGGACTAAACCAGGTCTAATCCAGGTCTAATCCAGGACTATTCCAGATCTAAACAAGGACTAAACCAGGTCTAATCCAGGACTATTCCAGAGCTAAACCAGGACTAAACCAGGTCTAAACCAGGACTGAATCGGGACTAAACCAGGACTAAACCAGGACTGAATCGGGACTAAACCAGGACTAAACCAGCACTAAACCAGGACTAAACCAGGACTAAACCAGGTCTAAACCAGGTCTAAATCAGGAGTAAAAAACAGAACTAAACCAGGTGTAAACAAGGACTAAACCCAGTCTAAACCAGGACTGAACCGGGACTAAACCAGGACTAAACCTGGACTAAACCAGGACTAAACCAGGACTAAACCAAATCTAATCCAGGACTAAACCAAGACTAAACCGGGACTAAACCAGGTCAAAACCAGGACTAAACCAGGACTAAACCAGGTCTAAATGAGAATTAAATCAGGTTTAAACCAGGACTAAACCAGGTCTAAACCAGGACTGAATCAGCACTAAACCAGGTCTAAACCAGGACTAAACCAGGTCTAAACCAGGACTAAACCAGGTCTAAACCAGGACTGAATCAGCACTAAACCAGGTCTAAACCAGGACTGAATCAGCACTAAACCAGGTCTAAACCAGGACTAAACCAGGTCTAAACCAGGACTAAACCAGGTCTAAACCAGGACTGAATCAGCACTAAACCAGGACTAAACCAGGTCTAAACCAGGACTAAACCAATACAAACTATTTTAATTGAACGATTGTGAGTTAGAGCTGTTTAATGCCGCGCTGTGGAATATTTCGGACAAAACAATAACATCACCATAGAAACAAGTGACGGACACAAACCCTGGAAAGTTCCACAATGCACCTTTAAGTAGATACTTTAATTTTTAACGTCACTTCATTTATGAACAGAACTGAAAAGTATTGAAGTATTTTTCGTGTGAAACCTGCTGAAGAACAAAAACATACAAATGAAAACAGCTAAAAATGTGTTAATTCAGTTGTTTTGTACGTTTAAGACATGAACACACAGGTACAGCCGAGTTCCTGTATCCGGGAGCGGGAAGTTTGTGGGAATGAAGCCGAGCAGCATTCATGTTTGAGTGGAAGATTTTCTGTGCGACGGTTTAACGACGCGACTTTGTGCCAATTCATGTTTCCCATGACGTTTGATTCACGACAGGTTTAAATTCAGCAAATCTAAAAGAAGAAAAACACAGACACAAGATCTAAAAAACTGGACTAAAATTAAACTAAAACTACGGAAATAAACCAGGACTAAACCAGGACTGAACCAGGTCTAAACCAGGTCTAAACCAGGTCTAAACCAGGTCTAAACCAGGACTGAACCAGGTCTAAACCAGGACTAAACCAGGACTGAACCAGGACTAAACCAGGACTAAACCAGGACTGAACCAGGTCTAAACCAGGACTAAACTAGGTCTAAACCAGGTCTAAACCAGGTCTAAACCAGGACTGAACCAGGACTGAACCAGGACTAAACCAGGACTGAACCAGGACTGAACCAGGTCTAAACCAGGACTAAACCAGGTCTAAACCAGGACTGAACCAGGACTAAACCAGGACTAAACCAGGACTGAACCAGGACTAAACCAGGACTAAACCAGGTCTAAACCAGGTCTAAACCAGGTCTAAACCAGGACTGAACCAGGACTGAACCAGGTCTAAACCAGGACTGAACCAGGTCTAAACCAGGACTAAACAAGGACTAAACCAGGACTAAACCAGGACTAAACCAGGACTAAACCAGGACTGAACCAGGTCTAAACCAGGTCTAAACCAGGATTAAATCAGGTCTGAACTAGGACTAAACCTTTTCTAAACTAGGACTAAACCAGGTCTAAACCAAGACTAAGCCAGGACTAAACCAGGACTAAACCAGGTCTAAACCAGGACTGAACCAGGACTGAACCAGGACTAAACCAGGACTGAACCAGGTCTAAACCAGGACTAAACCAGGACTGAACCAGGACTAAACCAGGACTAAACCAGGACTGAACCAGGACTAAACCAGGACTAAACCAGGACTGAACCAGGTCTAAACCAGGACTAAACCAGGACTGAACCAGGACTAAACCAGGACTGAACCAGGACTGAACCAGGTCTAAACCAGGACTAAACCAGGTCTAAACCAGGTCTAAACCAGGACTGAACCAGGACTGAACCAGGACTGAACCAGGTCTAAACCAGGACTAAACCAGGACTGAACCAGGACTGAACCAGGACTGAACCAGGACTGAACCAGGACTGAACCAGGTCTAAACCAGGACTAAACCAGGACTGAACCAGGACTAAACCAGGACTGAACCAGGACTGAACCAGGTCTAAACCAGGACTAAACCAGGTCTAAACCAGGTCTAAACCAGGACTGAACCAGGACTGAACCAGGACTAAACCAGGACTGAACCAGGACTAAACCAGGACTAAACCAGGACTGAACCAGGTCTAAACCAGGACTAAACTAGGTCTAAACCAGGTCTAAACCAGGTCTAAACCAGGACTGAACCAGGACTGAACCAGGACTAAACCAGGACTGAACCAGGACTGAACCAGGTCTAAACCAGGACTAAACCAGGACTAAACCAGGACTGAACCAGGACTAAACCAGGACTAAACCAGGACTGAACCAGGACTAAACCAGGACTAAACCAGGTCTAAACCAGGTCTAAACCAGGTCTAAACCAGGACTGAACCAGGACTGAACCAGGTCTAAACCAGGACTGAACCAGGTCTAAACCAGGACTAAACCAGGACTAAACCAGGACTAAACCAGGACTAAACCAGGACTAAACCAGGACTGAACCAGGTCTAAACCAGGTCTAAACCAGGATTAAATCAGGTCTGAACTAGGACTAAACCTTTTCTAAACTAGGACTAAACCAGGTCTAAACCAAGACTAAGCCAGGACTAAACCAGGACTAAACCAGGTCTAAACCAGGATTAAACCAGGATTAAACCAGGACTAAACTAGGTCTAAACCAGGTCTAAACCAGGACTAAACCAGGACTAAACCAGGACTAAACCAGGACTAAACCAGGACTGAACCAGGACTAAACCAGGACTAAACCAGGACTGAACCAGGTCTAAACCAGGACTAAACCAGGACTGAACCAGGACTAAACCAGGACTAAACCAGGACTGAACCAGGTCTAAACCAGGACTGAACTAGGTCTAAACCAGGTCTAAACCAGGACTGAACCAGGACTGAACCAGGACTGAACCAGGTCTAAACCAGGACTAAACCAGGACTGAACCAGGACTGAACCAGGACTGAACCAGGACTGAACCGGGACTGAACCAGGACTAAACCAGGACTAAACCAGGTCTGAACCAGGACTAAACCAGAACTCAACCAGGACTGAACCAGTTCTAAACCAGGGCTAAACCAAGTCTAAACCAGGTCTAAACCAGGACTGAACCAGGACTGAACTAGGACTGAACCAGGACTAAACTAGGTCTAAACCAGGTCTAAACCAGGACTAAACCAGGTCTAAACTAGGACTAAACTAGGTCTAAACTAGGACTAAACCAGGTCTAAACCAGGTTTAAACCAGGTCTGTTCCAGGTATAAAAAAAACAATAAAACCTCTTTTAACTGAACAAGTGGTGGATGGACACGTTTAAAGCCGCACGGTGGAATATTCCGGACAAATGGAAGTTTCTGGGAATGAAGCCGAGCAGCATTCATGCGCCGGAGGAATGTTTTCCCACACGGACGAGTCTCCGAGACGTTTACGCTTTAACCACTCGAGTTTCTGCTGCGTCAAAACCGGAAACGATCCAAAACAAGGTCTAAAAGTGGACTAAATCTATATAGAACTAACCCAGGACTAAACCAGGACTAAACCAGGCCTATTTCAGAACTAAACCAGGACTAAACCAGGATCAAACCAGGTCTAAACCAGAGCCAAACCAGGACTAAAACAGGACTAAAACAAGACTAAACCGGGACTAAACCAGGTCTAAACCTGGCCTATTTCAGAACTAAACCGTGACTAAACCAGATCTAAAGTAGGACTAAACCAGGCCTATTTCAGAACTAAACCAGGGCTAAACCGGGACTAAACCAGATTAAACCAGGACTAAAGTAGGACTAAACCGGGCCTATTTCAGAACTAAACCAGGATTAAACCAGAGCCAAACCAGGACTAAAACAAGACTAAACTAGGACTAAACCAGGCCTATTTCAGAACTAAACCAGGACTAAACTAGGATTAAACCAGGTCTAAATCAGGGTTAGCCCAGGTTTAAACCAAGTCTCGACCAGTACTAACCCAGGACTAAACCAGGCCTATTTCAGAACTAAACCAGGACTAAACCAGGATCAAACCAGGTCTAAACCAGAGCCAAACCAGGACTAAAACAGGACTAAAACAAGACTAAACCGGGACTAAACCAGGTCTAAATCAGGGTTAACCCAGGTTTAAACCAAGTCTCGACCAGTACTAAACCAGGACTAAACCAGGCCTATTTCAGAACTAAACCAGGTCTAAACTAGAACTAATCCAAACCTAACCCAGGTCTAGGAGGACTTCACCTTTCATCCACATCAGATTTATGAGTTTACATAAGCTGATGAGACGGTGACACAGGTTTAGGTAAGAGCGACAGATCCTGAGGCCGAGAAGAACGAAACACAACGAAACACAACGAGAAACACAACGAAACACAACGAGAAACACAACGAAACACAACGAGAAACACAACGAAACACAACGAGAAACACAACGAAACACAACGAAACACAACGAGAAACACAACGAAACAACAAAAAACAATGAGAAACACAATGAAACACGAGAAACACCACGAGAAATACAACGAGAAACACAACAAAACACAACAAAACGAGAAACAACAAAACACAAACGGCAGAAAAGCAGAAACAAACTGAACCGAGTCCGAAGAAAAGAACCAAAGAATCTGACTTTTACTTTAGTCTGAAATTAAAATTTATTCAACACTTATTTTCAAAGCAGAAATCATCAAAATCTTTAGTTATAAAACCAGAAACAACAGACAGAAACCAGGTCTAAACCAGAACTAAACCAGATATAATCCAGGACTAAACCAGGACTAAACCATGACTAAACCAGGTCTAAACCAAGTCTAAAACTGGACTAATCCAGGTCTAATCCAGGACTAAACCAGGTGTAATTCAGATCTAAACCAGGACTAAACAAGAACTAAACCAGGACTAAACTAGGTCCAAACCAGGTGTAATTCAGATCTAAACCAGGACTAAACAAGAACTAATCCAGGACTAAACCAGGTGTAATTCAGATCTAAACCAGGACTAAACAAGAACTAAACCAGGACTAAACTAGGTCCAAACCAGGACTAAACCAGGATTAAACCAAGTCTAAACCAGGTCCAAACCAGGACTGAACCAGGACTAAACCAGGACTTAACCACGAAAACATAAATAATCTGACCTCATTGCATTTGTTCATTTTTTCATCACTTCTTTTACTAATTCCATAAAACGCTGCAAAGATCTCGTACCTGTTCTGGGTCTGGGTCTGGTCTCTTGGTCCTGGTTCTGGTCTCTGGGTCCTGGTCCTGGTCTCTGGGTCCTGGTCCTGGTCTGGTTCTGTAGACCTGCTGCACAGACTTCAGAATAATCCCTCCGTCTCTGCGCTCCTTTTATTCCTGTTGACAGTTTAAGCCCCGCCCCTTCCTGACAGGTGAACTCAGTCTGACAGGTGAACTCAGTCTGACAGGTGAACTCAGTCTGACAGGTGAACACAGTCTGACAGGTGAACACAGTCTGACAGGTGAACTCAGTCTGACAGGTGAACTCAGCCTGACAGGTGAACTCAGCCTGACAGGTGAACACAGCCTGACAGGTGAACTCAGTCTGACAGGTGAACTCAGTCTGACAGGTGAACTCAGTCTGACAGGTGAACTCAGTCTGACAGGTGAACACAGTCTGACAGGTGAACACAGCCTGACAGGTGAACACAGTCTGACAGGTGAACTCAGTCTGACAGGTGAACTCAGTCTGACAGGTGAACTCAGTCTGACAGGTGAACACAGTCTGACAGGTGAACACAGTCTGACAGGTGAACTCAGTCTGACAGGTGAACTCAGCCTGACAGGTGAACTCAGCCTGACAGGTGAACACAGCCTGACAGGTGAACTCAGTCTGACAGGTGAACACAGTCTGACAGGTGAACACAGTCTGACAGGTGAACTCAGTCTGACAGGTGAACTCAGCCTGACAGGTGAACTCAGCCTGACAGGTGAACACAGCCTGACAGGTGAACTCAGTCTGACAGGTGAACTCAGCCTGACAGGTGAACTCAGTCTGACAGGTGAACACAGTCTGACAGGTGAACTCAGCCTGACAGGTGAACACAGTCTGACAGGTGAACACAGCCTGACAGGTGAACTCAGCCTGACAGGTGAACACAGCCTGACAGGTGAACACAGTCTGACAGGTGAACTCAGTCTGACAGGTGAACTCAGTCTGACAGGTGAACTCAGTCTGACAGGTGAACACAGTCTGACAGGTGAACACAGCCTGACAGGTGAACTCAGTCTGACAGGTGAACTCAGTCTGACAGGTGAACTCAGTCTGACAGGTGAACACAGTCTGACAGGTGAACACAGTCTGACAGGTGAACTCAGTCTGACAGGTGAACTCAGCCTGACAGGTGAACTCAGCCTGACAGGTGAACACAGCCTGACAGGTGAACACAGTCTGACAGGTGAACTCAGTCTGACAGGTGAACTCAGTCTGACAGGTGAACTCAGTCTGACAGGTGAACCCACAGACAGGACAGGAGCATTTTACAAACCTCACAATTTACAACCTTTACTTTATACCCGGGACTAAACGAGAACTAAACCAGGTCCAAAACAGGGACTAAAACCAGTACAAACCAGGACTAAACCAGGACCATAAACCAGGACTAAACCAGGACCATAAACCAGGACTAAACCAGGACCATGAACCAGGACTAAACCAGTCCCAAACCAGGTCTAATGCAGGACTAAACCAGGTCCAAACCAGGTCTAATGCAGGACTAAACCAGTCCCAAACCAGGTCTAATGCAGGACTAAACCAGGTCCAAATCCAGACTAAACCAGGATTAAACCCGTTTTAGAAGTAGGGCAGAGTTCATGTTTATTTAGAGATGACGTTTATTCTCGACTTACTCGTTCTGTGGTTTTAAGTCTGTTTATCGAGAATTTAGCAGAATTTAAACCAGTTTATCTAGAATTTAGCTGAATTTAAAGCAGTTTATCGAGAATTTAGCAGAATTTAAAGCATTTTATCTAGAATTTAGCAGAATTTAAAGCATTTTATCTAGAATTTAGCAGAATTTAAAGCAGTTTATTGAGAATTTAGCAGAATTTAAAGCAGTTTATCGAGAATTTAACAGAATTTAAAGCAGTTTATCTAGAATTTAGCAGAATTTAAAGCAGTTTATCTAGAATTTAGCAGAATTTAAAGCAGTTTATCTAGAATTTAGCAGAATTTAAAGCAGTTTATCTAGAATTTAGCAGAATTTAAAGCAGTTTATCTAGAATTTAGCAGAATTTAAAGCAGTTTATCGAGAATTTTGCAGAATTTAAAGCAGTTTATCGAGAATTTTGCAGAATTTAAAGCAGTTTATCTAGAATTTAGCAGAATTTAAAGCAGTTTATTGAGAATTTAGCAGAATTTAAAGCAGTTTATCGAGAATTTAACAGAATTTAAAGCAGTTTATCGAGAATTTTGCAGAATTTAAAGCATTTTATCTAGAATTTAGCAGAATTTAAAGCATTTTATCTAGAATTTAGCAGAATTTAAAGCAGTTTATCTAGAATTTAGCAGAATTTAAAGCATTTTATCTAGAATTTAGCAGAATTTAAAGCATTTTATCGAGAATTTAACAGAATTTAAAGCAGTTTATCTAGAATTTAGCAGAATTTAAAGCAGTTTATCGAGAATTTAGCAGAATTTAAAGCAGTTTATCTAGAATTTAGCAGAATTTAAAGCAGTTTATCTAGAATTTAGCAGAATTTAAAGCAGTTTATCTAGAATTTAGCAGAATTTAAAGCAGTTTATCTAGAATTTAGCAGAATTTAAAGCAGTTTATCTAGAATTTAGCAGAATTTAAAGCAGTTTATCTAGAATTTAGCAGAATTTAAAGCAGTTTATCTAGAATTTAGCAGAATTTAAAGCAGTTTATCTAGAATTTAGCAGAATTTAAAGCAGTTTATCGAGAATTTTGCAGAATTTAAAGCAGTTTATCTAGAATTTAGCAGAATTTAAAGCAGTTTATCTAGAATTTAGCAGAATTTAAAGCAGTTTATTGAGAATTTAAAGCAGTTTATCTAGAATTTAGCAGAATTTAAAACATTTTATCTAGAATTTAGCAGAATTTAAAGCAGTTTATCGAGAATTTAACAGAATTTAAAGCAGTTTATCTAGAATTTAGCAGAATTTAAAGCAGTTTATCTAGAATTTTGCAGAATTTACAGCGTTTTTTCAAGTATTTTGCATCCATAAACTTATTTCCAGCCCATGAACACTCACAGAGACGCGATAAAATGCTTTAATGCATTCTTTAAATGGATTCTTGATAAAATGCTTTAAATTCTGCTCAATTCTCGATAAAATTCTCGATAAAAGTGTTTATATGTTATATTTTGGCGTTGACGGTTGTTCGCTCTTCACGTGTCGGTGCAGATTCTTCTGCTGCGGCTTTAGGAAGTAGGTCAGAGTTCACGTTTGTTTCGAGACGACTTTTATTTTCTTACTCGTTCTGAATCGGTCGTAGAATCTTAAAAAGTGTCACAGATTTTTCTTCCATGACTCAAACTCGTCAGAAAATCTCAAATTTAGGCGATAAACGAGTTTTCCCTGCGACACTTCACTTGTTTTTAGATTAGAGTGAATGAACTACGATCATGTCGATGATTTAAGTTCTTCTGTCGACAGTTTAGCATCTTTGAGTTTATTATCAGGCCGTTCAGACTCATCATGAACTGGTTTTAAGTCTGTTTATCTTGAATTTAGCAGAATTTAAAGCATTTTATCGAGAATTTAGTAGAATTTAAAACATTTTATCGAGAATTTTGCATCCATAAACTTATTTCCAGCCCCTGAACTCACAGAGACGCTTCATTCTCGTCTAGAGGTCGTTTATTTGAAGGGAACTTGTCCGGGACGGATCATTTAACTAGTTTTACATCATTTTCTGACAGATTTATGTGTCATATTTTGGCGTTGACAGATGTTCGCTCGGCACATGTCGACGCAGGTTCTTTTGTTTTAGGAAGTAGGTCAGAGTTTGTGCTTATTTAGAGATGACATGTTTAGATTCTCCACTTTCGCCCATAGCCTCTGGCAGCACTTAAAGGTGCATTGAGTTTACTGTGAAATATTTACAATAATCTCAGCGGAAACAAGTCCTGCGAGTTTTATTCTGTGCTTTTGGTCCTATATGACACAAAAGTGACTCCTGTGAGGTTTAAGTCGTGTTCTGATGTCGTTTCTTCTTCAAAAACAGAGCTGGAGTTGTGTTTTGTTTCATTCTCACACTTTATTATTCGTCTGTTTACATCCCCAAAGCTCCAAACGCTCTGCTCCACCTTATGATGTCATGATGCTGTGGTTTTTGAGTGAATAGCTACTTTTTTATCTCCATTTTTGTATGTTTGAAGAACTCGGCGTAAATCTGCAGGTTTTTTGTATTAAAACAGATGAGGAAACATCGCACTGTTCACAGGGAGACCAGCAAAAGCATTTTAAAGACACGAGTCTTGATTTGGACCTTGCTCGGACCTGGTTTAGTTCTGCATCAGACCTGGTTTGGAACTGGTTTTAGTCCCTGTTTTGGACATGGTTTAGACCTGGTCTAGTCCTGGTTTGGACTCGTTTTAGTCCCTGGTTTAGTTCTGGTTTAATCCCTGGTCTAGTCCCTGTTTTGGACACGGTTTGCGCCTGGTTTAGTCTTGGTTTGGACTTGATTTAGTCCCTGGTTTAGTTCTGGTTTAGTCCCTGGTTTAATCCTAATTTAGTCTTGATTTGGACCTTGTTCGGACCTGGTTTCGTTCTGCATTAGACCTGGTTTGGAACTGGTTTTAGTCCCTGTTTGGGACATGGTTTGGTCCTGGTTTAGTCCTGGTTTGGACTCGTTTTAGTCCCTGGTTTAGTTCTGGTTTAGCCCCTGGTTTAATCCTGGCTTGGACTGGTTTTAGTCCCTGTTTTGGACATGGTTTGGACCTGGTTTAGTCCTGGTTTAGTTCTGGTTTAATCCCTTGTTTAGTCCTTGTTTTGGACATGATTCGGATCTGGTTTAGTCCCTAGTTTAATCCTGATTTAGTCTTGATTTGGACCTGGTTCAGACCAGGTTTAGTTCTGCATTAGACCTGGTTTGGTCCTGGTTTAGACCTGGTTTGGACTCGTTTTAGTTCTGCAACACCGTTTCCCGATGATTCACGCCATAATTCACCTGATTCTGATTCCGTAATGACCTGAAACCCGCTCGGGACCGGAGCAGCATCAGTTTCCGTCACGATCGATATTTCACCGCGACTTCACCGTAAACGATCGATACTGAGAATGAGGAAAACCCGCGGAGGCTCTGGCAGGTGCTCGTCTTCTCAGAACCTGCAGCTTCCAGGTTCACGGGAAGTGGGATCGGCTTTCTGCTGCTTCAGTAAAGTGGAATTCTGCGCTAATTGTTTCCGTGATCCGTGTGAATCCTTTTTGATTAATGACACTGGGCCGTTCCCCGGAGTTTATCTTCGGTCCATCAGTTTGTTTAGAGCACGTGGGCCTGTGAATTCAGCTGCAGCTTCGCTCTGGAGTCTTAAAACTCTTCTGAACCGAATCATTAAGAGGCTCTGGAGCACGGCCGGGAATCGCAGGGTCCCTCACGATTCGATACGATACGCGATACTTGGGAGGCTCACGGTTTCACGATACGAAGTCGTCATAAATTGTCAACATAACGAATCTTTTTTTAGTTTTATTTTATTAAGTTAGACAAATTATAACACACAAATGAATAGGCAGTTTATAAAAGGGAAAAAGAAAGAATACAGTGACGTCTAGATGAAGAAACCCGGACATTTTCCTCCCTTCTTCCAGATTTTTGAGTTATTGTCTCGGGGCGTAACAATATCCAAGTGTCTCGATACGATATCGTCACAGTCTGAACCTCACGGTACGATATTTATTGTGATATCGTGGGAAAGTTCACGATATTACGATATTTTACAGAATAACAAGACTGACTCTAAAATGCTTTGCCCAGTCATTTGGTGTTTGTTCTTCTGTTCTTTTTTTGTTCTTTCTTTCAATCATTTGTTCTTTCTTTTTCGTTCTGTCTGTCTTTCTTTTGTTCTTTCTTTTTTGTTCTTTCTTTCGTTTGTTCTTTCTTCTGTTTTTCGTTTTTTCTTTTTCCTTCATTTATTCTTTCATTTGTTCTTTCTTTTTCGGTCTTTCATTCGTTCATTCGTTCTTTCTTTTTCGGTCTTTCGTTCTTTCTTCTGTTTTTTTTCGTTTTTTCTTTCTGTCCGTTCATTCTTTCTTTCTTCTGTTCTTTTTAGTTCTTTCTTTTGTTCTTTCGTTTGTTCTTTCTTCTGTTCTTTTTCATTTTTTCTTTTTCCTTCGTTCATTCGTTCTTTCTTTTTCGGTCTTTCATTCGTTCATTCGTTCTTTCTTTTTCGGTCTCTCGTTCGTTCTTCTGTTCTTTTTCGTTTTTTCTTTTTCCTTCGTTCATTCTTTCATTCGTTCATTTGTTCTTTCTTTTTTGGTCTTTCATTCGTTCTTTCTTTTTCGGTCTTTCATTCGTTCTTTCTTTTTCAGTCTCTCGTTCTTTCTTCTGTTCTTTTTCGTTTTTTCTTTCTGTCCGTTCATTCTTTCTTTCTTCTGTTCTTTTTAGTTCTTTCTTTCGTTCTTTTGTTTGTTCTTTTTCGTTCTTTCTTTGTCTCAAAATTGTCACAAAAAAAAAATTCTAAAAACCAAAGTGACGTGTGGTGACCTGGGCAAATTCCCAAACGTGCCTAAACGATCAGTACTGAGAATGAGAAAAACCCGTCCTGTGGCTGCAGGTGGAGGCTCCGGCAGGTCCACGTCTTCTCAGAACCTGCAGCTTCCAAGTTTACAGGAAGTGGGATCGGCTCTCTGTCGGCTGAGTGAAGTGAAATTCTGGCCTAATTGTTTCTGGGATTAGCAGCCGCGCCGTTTGAATCCTTTCTGATTACTGACACCCAAAGCGAATTCCCCAAAGTTTATCTGCGTGATCGATCTGTCACGTAGCGATCGCTCCCGCCGCCTTCACCAAGAACACAACCTGACTGAACCAGAGCTGCAGAAGGCGACCCGCCCGAAACCACTGAACCCTGATGAACCCTGATGAACCCTGACGAACCCTGACGAACCCTGATGAACCCTGACGAACCCTGACGAACCCTGACGAACCCTGACGAACCCTGACGAACCCTGACGAACCCTGACGAACCCTGACGAACCCTGACGAGTCCTGAACAATCTTGACAAGCCCTAAGGAACCCTGACAAAACCACTAAATCCAGACGAATCCTGACATACCCTGAAGAACACCGACGAACCCAGACGAATCCGATGGACCCTCATGAACCCTGACGAACCCTAACGAACCCCGACGAACCCCGACGAACCCTG
Source organism: Odontamblyopus rebecca (assembly GCA_030686955.1). Classification (NCBI taxonomy): domain Eukaryota; kingdom Metazoa; phylum Chordata; class Actinopteri; order Gobiiformes; family Gobiidae; genus Odontamblyopus; species Odontamblyopus rebecca. The sequence continues at coordinate 3,616,062 of CM060672.1, forward strand.
ATGAATCCTGACGAACCCTGACGAACCCTGACGAACCCCGACGAACCCCGACGAACCCTGACGAACCCTGATGAATCCTGACGAACCCTGACGAACGCTCATGAACCCAGACGAACCTTAATGAATCCTGATGAACACTGACAAACCCAGATGAATCCTGGCGAACCCTGACGAATTCTGACGAACCCTGACGAATCCTGACGAACCCCGATGAACCCTGACAAACCCTGACGAATCCTGACCAACCCTGACCAACCCTGACCAACCCTGACCAACCCTGACGAATCCTGACCAACCCCGACGAACCCTGACAAACCCTGACAAACCCTCATGAACCCTCACGAACCCCGACGAACGCCGACGAATCCTCATGAACCCTGACGAACCCTGAACACTGCAGGTGTTTTAACACCAAATCACTTCAGTCACTGTATCGGCGCTCTACATGATTCTTACTGTACGAAAACGTGAGAAACTGTTTTTTTGGTCTCGTAAAGGTGCATTATGATACGCCAATGCTCCACAGTGTGACGGCAAACAGAAAGAACATTTTTAGACAATTTTTAGATAATTTTTCAGATTGAATTGACTTTTTTTGTTTTTTTATTTACTCATTGGCTTATTTATTTTTTATGCTATATTTTAATTAAATTGTTTACATCGTGCCGACTCTGTGCAGCACTTTGGAGACTTTGTGTTGGTAAAATGTGCAAAAACAAATAAAGTTAGATTGGATAAATGATTTAATTTAATTTAAGAGAAATTTAAACCTGGCTTTTTTTAATGTTTTTGTTTTGAATTTGAATAGTCATTTTGTTTTTTGTTGTTTTTTTATGAGTAAAATAAAACGCCTTATTTTTTTTATATAAAAACACGACACGATGAAAACCAGAAGCTTCCAATTCGCCAACGTCGGCTTCTAAATCTGAGTCTAGTTATTTTTCTTTGGTTGATAGTAACAACAACTGGCATGCTAACACATACTTCCTGATGCTGTCTTATTCTGTGTATCTGGACTGGGGCAAGACACATTATGTATAAGTTAGTGGCGTAATTTTTATTTGATTTATTATTATTGAACACAAAAAACGTTTATCTGGATGTTTATCTGAAATGAGTCGAGTCTTTGAAATATTTTCTCGATTTCAGTGATGATTCGAAGCCATTTTAAGCACGTTGCCTGACGTTTTTGCTGCTCATTTCCAAAATAACTCTAAAGTTTTGTTGATCTGCGGAAGCTCATTTGAATATTATATTATCATTTTAACATGACTCATCAAAACAAAACCCAAAACAAACATGATTATCCACTGTGTACTTTAGTCGAGAACATTGTGGAGTGACAAATCTGAGCCAAGACTAAAGCCGGACTAGACTGGTCTGAAACCGGACTCACCCAGAGGTGGAGTGTCGACGATGAAATGAGTCAGAGATGAGCTCAACAATGACAGGGCTTCACTTTTTACAACAGATTTAATAATAATAATAAACCATTACGTGTAAAGCACTTTTCAAAACAAGGTTTACAGTGTTGCACAAGCAGCAAAGAACAGCACGAAAAGCATAAAAACAGCACACAGAAGGCACAAAAACAGACCATGAGGCAAACAATTCAAGTCATTATAATAAAGAAATACAAAGAAATAGAACAAAAAGAAAAATAAGGAGTAAAATCAAAGCTTAAACCTGTTAAAGGAAGAACAACCGGTAAAAGTGAGTCTGAAGGAGTGATTTAAAAGGTGATAGTGACGGTGCAGCCTCGTCTCCTCAGGCTGGTGTAGACCTGGTTTAGATCTGGTTTAGTCCTGGTTTAGACCTGGTTTAGTCCTGGTTTAGTCCTGGTTTAGTCCTGGTTTAGTCCTGGTTTAGACCTGGTTTAGTCCTGGTTTAGACCTGGTTTAGTCGTGGTATAAAACCAGGTCTATACCAGGTCTAAACCAGGCCTTAATCAGGACTAAACCAGGTCTAAACTAGGACCAAAACCAGGTCTAAACCAGGACTAAAACCAGGTCTAAATCAGAACTAAAACCACGTCTTAACCAGGACTAAACCAGGTCTAAACCAGGACTAAAAGCAGGTCAAGGTGGTGTCAAAAAGTGTCGGAATGATGGGATGTTGGAATAGGGGATGTTGGAATGATGGGATGTTGGAATAGGGGATGTCGGAATAGGGGATGTCGGAATGATGGGATGTTGGAATAGGGGATGTCGGAATAGGGGATGTCGGAATGATGGGATGTTGGAATAGGGGATGTCGGAATAGGGGATGTGAGAATGATGGGATGTCGGAATGATGGGATGTCGGAATGATGGGATGTCGGAATAGGGGATGTCGGAATAGGGGATTTCGGAATGATGGGATGTTGGAATAGGGGATGTCGGAATAGGGGATGTGAGAATGATGGGATGTCGGAATGATGGGATGTTGGAATAGGGGGATGTCGGAATGATGGGATGTCGGAATGATGGGATGTCGGAGTGGTGGTGTGTCGGAA
>CM060672.1:3623555-3786055 GCA_030686955.1 Odontamblyopus rebecca
TGTGTGTTTGTGTATTTGCCCCACTGTGGTTGTACTGCACAAAGGTGTTTTTAGGAAGTGGTTTTTGAGGACTTTAGAATCAAAGTTTCATTTCCAACTCAACATGAGAATAACAACATACCTGCTATTCTGTGAGAACTTTTCACTCTATTACTTTTACTACTACTACTACTACTACTACTACTACTACTACTACTACTACTAATGCTACTACTACTACTACTACTACTACTACTACTACTACTACTACTACTACTACTACTACTGCTAAGTAGTAGTACTGCTAAGTAGTAGTCTACTACTAATGCTACTACTACTACTGTAACCTTAACATGCTACTGCTACTTGGCAACTACTGCTACTACTGCTTTCAATATAACAACTGTTGTAAATGCTGCTGCTGCTATTAATCAACAATAACAACAACAACAATAATAACAACCAATGATGGCTTAGCTGCTGCTGAACAATATTAACAATAATATTTGGCTGTGCTGCTGCTGCTGCTATTTTCTTTTGGCAACAACAAATAATGCTGATCTTAACAACAACAACAACAACTGAGTGCTAAACAACAACCAATATATACAGTGTACCAACAACAACCAACAACAGCTGATTAACCAACAACAATATTGACAGTTAATAACAATGCTTTCTTTCAACAACAACTCATTTGATTTTGCTGTTCAACAATGCTTTTCTTTTCTTCTCAGTTAATAACAACAACCGACAACTAGCTGCTGCTGCTGCATATGCTAATATCAGTTGAAAACAGCAGCAACAGCAGCAGCAATATGACAGCTGCTGAGTGTAATAACAACAACAACAAATCATATAACAACAACAATTAAGCAGCAACATGGCTCAATATATAACAGACAGCGGCAACAACAGCTGTATTAACACAGTTTTCTTTCCTTGGCAACTCGTTAAACTAACAACTGAATAGCAAAACAGCAGCAGCAACAGCAACCTGCTGCTGCTCGAGTGCTGCTAACCAGCAACTCTGCTGGTGCTGCTTCAGTTAGTATAGCAAACAACAGCACTAATAGCTGTAACAACAGTGATATGCTCTTTCTTTCTGTAACAATATTTGAAAACAAGCCCAACCCAAGCGCAATATAGCTCGATTTGACAACATAGCGAGCAACCAAGCAACATATGTATATTCAGCTCATGTAACATAACAACAACAGCAACCAACAATCGCGCCATGTAATAAACCGATGACAATAATATCGCTTTCTTTCAACAATATGACAACCAGCAAATGGTGACGGTAATGATCTTCAACAACCAACAATAGTTCAGCAACAACAATCGCTCTTTCTTTCTTTCAACTCGACATACAACCAATGACTAATATGATTAACCAACAGCTGGTTCTTCAACAATCGTTCTTAACAACCAGCTCTTCTTTCTTGGCTCTTTCTCTTCTTTCTTTTCTTTCGTAATAATAATGACTTAAACCAATAATGACCAATTAATAATAACCAGCCAACAACAATAACCAACCAACCAATATTTTCAACAATGAACAACATGTGATGACAAACCAATAATAGCTTGTTTAATGACAATGACAACCATAACAATGACAACAACAACAATTGACAATAACAATAACAACAACAATTAATAATAATACTTCAATAACTCGCCAACCAGCATACAATAATATAACAACCAATAAACCAGCACTCATATGACATAATGGCAATAATGACGCAACAATACAAACAACAAATATCAATGACAGCACTCGAGCAACAATGACAAATGAGCGAACATAAGCAATATGGCAACAATCAACAACTAATATGAATAAGCTCAACTAATCAGCTGGAACAATTGTACAATAATAACCAACAATATGCAACTAACACAGCAACTTGACAACGTGTAAGCCAACTAACAACCAATATAACCAACTTGTCAAACGCGAGCAAACTCATGACAGCCAGATATGACAACAACTCGACAACAATGACACTCTGGACAGCAAACATGCCCAATAATGGCTCTTCAATAACCAATTAATAACAATATAACAGCAACAACAATATTGTCAGCTCTAACAGCAGCGGCAATAGCGAAGCCAAACAACTGACCAGCGAGCAACAGCAGCAACTCAAACAACTAACAATTTAATTAACAAGCGACAATTTGACAGCAACCCGAACAACAACCCGCATACATATGCTGCTGCTGCCTGTTATATAACGATTGCTGCTCTTTCTTTCGGTTGTACTTAATGTATTAATAATATTATATATATAGCAATATATATATGACAACAATCAACAACAACAACCAACAATGGATTAATGACATAAAACGAACAAACAATTAACCAATAACAACCGCTCTGATCAGCAATAACCAATATATATAGTAACAACAACATACTCCAATATAACAATATACGTTTCAAACTGACATACCAGCAACTAACAAGCATAACAACCAACAATGATTTGGTTTCAACAAAGGTTTTTACAATGCCAACCAACAACAGCTGGTCAGACCTTTCAGTTAATGACAACGAGACTGTGGCGTTTGTAACTATTATGTAAGCACTTTCAACAAATGCATAACAACAACAACAACAATGAGCCAATAGCATAACATAACAACAACTAATAACAACTGACGCTGTAGTATGGCAACAGCAACCAAACAACAACAACAACAACAGCAAGCAACAACTAGCGCGGCAACAAGCAACAATTTGAACGTAACCATAACAACAACTTAATGATTTGTACTCAACAAACAACAACTATAGCTGGTCAAGCAACAGGTGTAACAACGCTGCTGTATGCTGCTGACTGCTGCGCAATATAACAACAACAATTGCTGCTGCTGTTAGCAACTGCTGAAACTGCTGCTGTATATAGCACCTTGTTTGACAGCAGCTCTTCAACTATTCACACGTTTTTTAACCGCGTTGATCGATTCCGTTTCTTTTCATTAAATCATAGTTAATTAAACATATTTCGTCCAATCTTCATGATAATTAAGCGAGAGTTCAGTCTGAATAAACGTCGTCGTATTTTGTACAGTGTAGGGTCCTGGGACGGTCCTGACCCGGATCTGGAGCGGATCTATTTCGGCGCGGTGTGGTTTACATTCTTACCGTAACTGTGTCCTCGGCTATTAATACACAACCAGGACTAAATCAGGACCAAACCAGGACTAAACCAGGACTAAACCAGGAAGAAACTAGGACTAAACCAGGAAGAAACTAGGACTAAATCAGGACCAAACCAGGACTACACCAAGACTAAACCAGGATAAAACCAAGACTAAGCCAGGACTAAACCAAGACTAAGCCAGGACTAAACCAAGACTAAACCAGGACTAAAACAAGACTAAACCAGGACTAAACCAGGCCTAAACTGAGACTAAACCAGGACTAAACCAGGACTAAACCAGGACTAAACCAGGACTAAACCAGGACTAAATCAGGACTAAACCAAGACTAAACCAGGACTTAACCAGGACTAAGACAGGATTAAAGCAGGACTGAACAGGACTAGACCAGGGCAAAACTAGAATTAAACTAGGACTAAACCGGAACTAAACCAAGACTAAACCAGGACTAAATCAGGACCAAACCAGGGCAAAACCAGAAGAAAACACGGACTGAGCCAGGACTAAATCAGGACTAAACCGGGACAAAACTAGGACTGAACCGGGACTAAACCAAGACTAAACCAGGAGTAAACCAGAGCCAAACCAGGACTAAACCAGGACTAAACCAGGACTAAACCAGGACTAAATCAGGACCAAACCAGACCTAAAACCGGGACCAAAGTAGGACCAAACCAAGACTAAATCAGGACTAAACCAGGACAAAACCAGACCTAAACTAGATTAAACTAAGACTAAACATAGACTAAACTAAGACTAAACCAGGACTAAACTGGAGCTAAACCAGGACTAAACCAGGACTAATAGGATATCGGGATATATCGGTTTGCTGATATTATCGGCCGATCTGGGCACTTTCCCTCGTTCTAAAGCTCAGACTTTTTTGTAGCTGAGGCCCTAAATTAAGCATTTTTTATGTCCAAAAGGTGTTTCTACGTTTGCTGTGTGTTTTATATAAAAGTGTGAATTTTATATTTGATTTTTTTACTTCATAAGATGAGTTTTTTCTTGTTTCAAGATATTCATCCTGATTTATCTTATCTCGATATTACAACTTATTCTAAGCAATTTTTATATTAACTCAGTCCAGGTTAAGCCTCTTTAACTTCCTCCTCAAACCAATAAGGTGTAAAATTTTGCCATAAACACTTGAAACTCGTGTTTTCTGCTTAGAACAAGATTCATATTTCGTCTTGTTTTAAGAAAACTTGGTAAGTGAAAATTTCTTGCTGCACTGACAAAAAATTTCACTTAAAATAGGGCATTTTTACCTCAAAATTAGTATTTTTTGATAGGTTTTTTTTGCTGTGTGTAGCTTTTCTCACAGCCTCATGACACAACTACAGCAGCAGATTGTGAAATAACAGGTTGGACTGAACAAAAGGAGGTAGAACACTTCATTAGGGGGTAAAAGGGGCAGTTTTAAAAGCAAAATGAAGGAAAAAAAATCCGGGGCGAGGAGAAATGTACTGGGCTTCAGGCTTTAAATATAAAATCTTGATCTGTTTCTGTAAATTCCGTGAAAAATTCGAGGTTATTTGCCAAATTTACTGCGTGCGTTTGTGCAAAAATGTGTGTGTGGAGGTCGGCGTCAGGTCGGGTTTGTGCAGACATCAGCAGCAGCTTCTTTTGTGTGGACGTTCTGTAGCTTTAAGCCGCAGACACGGAGCGCAGTGTGACTCAGCCCTCACACACACACACACACACACACTCACACACACACACACACACACTCACTCTCTATCTCCTCATCTGTGCCCTGTCTCCTCTCTCCTCTCGTCCTGTCCCTTCTCTTCCTTCACAGAATGCCTCACTTTCCCTGGCGTTCTCTGGATTAAAGGTGGATTTCGGCCATGCTGCGGGTGTGTGTCCTGTGCGCCGAGCGGCTGCAGACGCCCGACGACGACATCAGCGACGCCTACTGCACCGTCACGTTCGAAGGTAAATCCCGTTCGGATTTTAAACCCGATTATGTGGAAGCGAGTGAGCGTTTACAGCGTTTTTTTTTTCCGTCGCGCTCCCCGGGGCCCGTCCCTGCAGCTGTCGGGGTTATTATTAAACAGAGGCCATGTGTCGCCCTGTTTAGGGGTGGGGTCACAAGTGCACTGCAAAAAGTCAATATTAAAGAGCCCTGCATCACCCCCAGTGGAGTCCTGAGCTTTAAAACATCTTTAAATCATCTTCTAATGTTGTTTCCGCCCCAAAAACACACCTGGAGCTGTGTCTGTCCACATCTCCAACGCCCCAAATCCAAAGTGCTGCACAGAGTTACTACTTTTTATTTTATTTATTTTATTTATTTTATTTATTTTATTTATTTTATTTATTTTATTTATTTTATTTATTTTATTTATTTTATTTACTTACTTATTTATTTACTTGTTTGTTATGATTTTTTATTGACTCTATTTTATTTCTACTGCACATTTTACAACCAAAACTTTCCAAAATGCTGCACATCATAAAATTCTTCTTCTTTCTTCTTCTTTCTCCTTCTTTCTTCTTTCTTCTTCTTTCTTCTTTTTCTTCTTCTTCCGTCTTCTTTCTTCTTCTTTCTTCTTCTTCTTCTTCTTTCTTCTTTCTTTCTTCTTTCTTCTTTCTTTCTTCTTTCTTCCTTCTTCTTCTTCTTCTTTCTTCTTCTTCTTCTTCTTTCTTCTTCTTCTTCCTTCTTCTTTCTTCTTCTTTCTTCTTCTTCTTCTTCTTCAAAGAAGAAGAAGAAAAATGTTGGTAAAATGTCCCATACGAATACAGTTATAGTGGATAAAATGAGGCCTACAAAAGGTAAATTGCTAAAATGTAAAAAAAAGTAAAATCAAACCAGTTTTAAAGCAATAAAATCAGTAAAAACAGATAAAATAGAACCATAAAAATCATAAAATAACAATAAATAAGTCAAATAAATCAAGGTGTGAGACTGTGCTGTGGGGCAGGTCCTTTCAGAGCTTTGAAAACAAACAATAAAATCTTAAAATAAACTCTAAAATGATGGTTCCACCTTGTGATGTCACAAAATGGAATTTTCCTCAAGCGAACACCTCATTTTTCTCACCTTCAGTTCAGCACAAATGGGTAAAAATCGGTAAATTCCAGCGCTGAAATGATCCGAACGATTCCAGCCGAAGGCGCGTGGAGTTTAAAAACGCAGTGGAGCACTTCCTGTACTTCCTGGGATGCCACTCGATGACATCACGAGGTGGAACGGGGCGTTTTAAGTTCACGAACGAAACAAAACACAAACTCGTCCAGCACGTGTTTGTGTCGAGGAAACGACGTCAGAACTTAAAGCTGCACTGCGTAACTTTTCCGGAGTCAGACGCTTGTCTCCATGGAAACGCACATCGCAGTTCAAAGTTACGGGTCAGATCTGCGGAGAGGCGACGCCGCTCACCGTCCGAACGTCTGTTTTTCTGAGCAATAAAACCTCCTGTGATTGATAAATGTAAAGTTGAGCTGTTTAAAGCCACACTGCGGAACATTTCAGACAGAGCGATGACGTATCCATGGAAACGAGAAGATGACTGGGCCCCCAAAACCGAAAACTTAGTCTTACTTGAGCCGTAGTTTCCCCGAATACTTTTAACTTTAGCTTGATTTCTTGGCGCACGACTTTAATTTAATTTGTGTTGTGTTTTGTTTTGTTTTGGTTTAGATTAAATTAGATTATTTATTTTATTTTATTTTATTTTATTTTATTTTATTTTATTTTATTTTATTTTATTTTATTTTATTTTATTTTATTTTATTTTATTTTATTTTATATTATTTTATTTTATTTATTTTATTTATATTATTTGATTTGATTTGATCTTTCTTAAGTGGCTGGTGGGCTGCAGTGCCCCAGAGTGGCCACAGGGGGCAGTCTGGGGCGGAGGGTTTAAGGGTTTAATGTCAAAGTGAAAGTAAAAATAGGAACGAGTGAAGGAACTCATGACTGGAACAGATGCACAAGAGACAAGAGGCACTGTGTGGGAATCACGCCATTCCAGAGGGAGGAGAGGAGGGAGGGAGAGGAGGGAGGAGAGGAGGAGGGAGGAGAGGAGAGGAGAGAGGAGAGGAGGGAGGGAGGGAGGGAGGGAGGGAGGAGAGGAGAGGAGAGGAGAGGGGAGAGGAGGGAGGGAAGAGAGGAGGGAGGGAGGAGAGGAGAGAGGGAGGAGAGGAGTGGAGGGAGGAGAGGAGAGGAAGAAGGAGAGGGAGGAGAGGAGGGAGGGAGGGAGGGAGGAGAGGAGGGAGGGAGGAGAGGAGAGAAGGGAGGAGAGGAGGAGGAAAATGAGAGAAAGAGAGAGTGTAGGTAAGGGAGGGGGAGAGAAAAAGGAGGAGAGAGAAGGGGAGGAAGAGAGAGAGGGAGAAAGAGAGAGAGAAGGAAGGAAGGAGATGGAATGGAGGGAGAGAAGGAGAGAGGGAGGGTGCAAAAGAGAGAGAAAGAGAGAAAGGAGGGAAAGAGAGAGAATGGAGGGAGAGGGGTAGGGAGAGAGAGAGATAAGGAGGAAGAGACAGCAAAAGAGAGAGAAAGAGACTAAAAGAGAGAGAATGGAAGGAGAGAAGGAGAGAGGGAGGGAGCAAAGAGAGAGAAAACACAAGAGAGAGAGAGAGCGGAGGGAAAGAGGGAAAGAGAGAAAGAGGGAGGGAGGGAGTGAAGGGGAAGAGAGGAGGAGAAGGGAGAGAGAGAAAGAGACAGAATGAGAGTGAGAGAGAAAGAGCCATGGAGGCAGACACAGATACACAGACACAGACAGACAGAGACAGACAGACACAGACACAGACAGACACACAGACAGAGACACAGACGCAGACAGAGACACGCAGACGCAGAAACAGACACAGACAGACACACAGACACACAGACAAAGACACACAGACGCAGACAGACACAGACAGAGACGCAGACACAGACAGAGACGCAGACACAGACAGAGATGCAGACACAGACACACAGACAGACACACAGACAGACACACAGACAGACAGACACAGACAGAGACTCAGACACAGACAGAGACGCAGACACAGACAGAGATGCAGACACAGACACACAGACAGACACACAGACAGACACACAGACAGACAGACAGACACAGACAGAGACAGACACACAGACATACAGACACACAGACAGAGACACAGACGCAGACAGAGACGCAGACAGAGACGCAGACGCAAACGCAGACAGAGACACGCAGACACAGACAGACACCTACAAATACCTGGGTGTTCACCTTAACAAGAAGCTTGACTGGACCACTAACACAGAAGCACTTTACAAGAGGGGGCAGAGCAGACTCCACCTGCTACGGAGGCTGAGGTCTTTTGGGGTACAGGACTGCCTCCTGAGGACCTTTTATGACTCTGTGGTTGCCTCTGTTGTTATGTATGGTGTGGTGTGTTGGTGCAGCAGCATCACGGCAGCAGAGGCCAAGAAATTAAATAAATTGGTTAGGAGAGCTGGCTCTGTCTTGGGTTGTAACCTGGATTCTGTGGAAGTGGTGGGGGACAGGAGGGTGATGACAAAACTGTCATCAATCTTGGGTAATGTCCACCACCCCTTGCATGGAACATTGGCAACGCTGGAGAGCTGGGGGTATTTTTTAACTTTTTAAACTTTTTTTAACCTTTAAACTTTTATATTTATTGATTTATTTTCTTATTTATTTATTGGGACAGGTCACCCTTTTGGAATGTTTTCTTTTGCATTCTATTTTTTTTTTTTTTTAATATATATATCCCCTTCCTTTAACTCTGGTCTTGTATGTCTGTATGTCTTGTCTGTATGTCAATTGCTCATGTTGTTTGTGGAGTGTATGTTGCTGTTGCTGCTGCGACACATGAATTTCCCCATTGTGGGATAATAAAGGCCATACTTACTTACTTACTTACACACAGACGCAGACAGAGACACAGACAGAGACACAGACAGACACACAGACAGAGACAGAGACGCAGACAGACACACAGACAGAGACAGAGACAGACACACAGACAGAGACAGACAGAGACGCAGACAGACACACACAGAGACAGACACACAGACAGACAGACACACAGACAGAGACACAGACAGAGACGCAGACAGAGACACGCAGACAGAGACACGCAGACACAGACACACAGACAGACACACAGACACACAGACAAAGACACACAGACGCAGACAGAGACACAGACAGAGATGCACACACAGACACAGATACAGACACACAGACAGACAGACACACAGACAGAGGCAGAGCTGTTTGTGTCTCAGACTCTGTTCAAACTTCACCTCAGAGTTTCCCCTGAGCTCAGGAGGAAACAGCACCTCCTGTGGTCACAAACACCTTAAGCCCCGAGAAACTCAAACCTGCACAAACTATGTCAGTCGTTTGTGCTGCAGAAAGTTTCGTTTATGCGATTCTGGTTCTTCAGATATTTGCAGTTTTATTTTGGCCGATGACGTCGTCCAGAACCTCAGAATGTGAAACAGCCTCAAAACAGGAAGAAAATGATGTCAAACGTTTGTCTTTGGTTTGTGCTGTTTTGTGAATATGAATCAAAATCAAAAGACTAAAGACTGAGACTTTTCCTCAGCCTCAGGTCGTTTCTCTTCACGGGTTTTGTTTCTGTGCAGGTTTGAGTTTGATGGACTAAAACAAACTGCTCTTTATATTTACACTAAACGACGTTTGCTGAATAACGACATAAAACTGTTGAACTGTTTTTCCATTTGTTTGTTTTTCGTTCATTAAAATCCAAAAGGCCAAACGGCGCTGGGCTCTTCAGGGACCAGGGGACATTCGGACGCTGCCCAGTCTAATTTTAGAGCCTTTTATTGTGCCGGGATCAGGAAGTGGGCGGTTAGAATGTTAGTTGTTGTTCGCTCCGAAAGTCGTCAACAACTCCTCCGTCCCTCGTGCGGTAAAGCTGCAACGTGGAGCTTTTCCGGAGGGGATCCCCACCCTGTGTGTCTCCATGGAGATGTCAGTGCTTTGGGTTAAATGTCCCACAGTGCGGCATTAAACTCATCTGTCAGCTGCACGTGTGAAAGGGACTAAACCAGGACTAAACCAGGACTAAACCAGGACTAAACCAAAACTAAACCAAAACTAAACCAGGACTAAACCAGGACTAAACCAGGACTAAACCAGGACTAAATCAAAACTAAACCAGGACTAAACCAGGACTAAACCAGGACTGAACCAGGACTGAACCAGGACTAAACCAGGACTAAACCAGGACTGAACCAGGACTGAACCAGGACTAAACCTGGACTAAACCTGGACTAAACCTGGACTAAACCAGGACTAAACCAGGACTTAACCAGGACTGAACCAGGACTAAACCAGGACTAAACCAGGACAAAACCAGGACTAAACCAGGACTAAACCAGGATTAAACCAGGACCAAACCACGACTGAACCAGGACTAAACCAGGACTAAACCAAAACTAAACCAGGACTAAACCAGGACTAAACCAGGACTGAACCAGGACTGAACCAGGACTAAACCAGGACTAAACCAGGACTGAACCAGGACTGAACCAGGACTAAACCTGGACTAAACCTGGACTAAACCAGGACTAAACCAGGACTTAACCAGGACTTAACCAGGACTGAACAAGGACTAAACCAGGACAAAACCAGGACTAAACCAGGACTAAACCAGGACAAAACCAGGACTAAACCAGGACTAAACTAGGACCAAACCAGGACTAAAGCAGGTCTAAACTAGGTCTAAACCAGGGCTAAACCAGGACTAAACCAGTACTCAACCAGAACTAAACCAGGACTAAACTAGGACCAAACCAGGACTAAAGCAGGTCTAAACTAGGACCAAACCAGGACTAAAGCAGGTCTAAACCAGGACTAAACCAGGACTAAACCAGGACTAAACAAGGACTAAACCAAGACTAAACCAGGACTAAACAAGGACTAAACCAAGACTAAACCAGGACTAAACCAGTATTCAACCAGAACTAAACCAGGACTAAACTAGGACCAAACGAGGACTAAAGCAGGTCTAAACTAGGTCTAAACCAGGTCTAAACAAGGGCTAAACCAGGACTAAACCAGGACTAAACCAGGCCTAAACCAGGACTTAACCAGGACTTAACCAGGACTAAACCAGGACTAAAACCAGGACTAAAACCAGGACTAAACCAGGACTAAACCAGGCCTAAACCAGGGCTAAACCAGGACTTAACCAGGACTTAACCAGGACTTAACCAGGACTTAACCAGGACTAAACCAGGTTTTAATAAGGGCTAAATTAAAACTAAACAAAGACTAAACCAGGACTTAATCATTTAATCATTTTATTTAACTCAGATTTGATGACTTGACCCACAAATAAAACTTCGAGAGGCATAAACGAGAAGAAAACGACGACAAAAAAGATAAAACTCGCTCAGAAAAGTGGATTTTGAAGCGTTTAAGTGGAGTATTTTCGTCCTGGGCTGCAGCTGGAGGACGGGGAGGCTGCAGAGGAAAGAGCCCAGAGGAAGTGAAGCGTTTCCTGGACATGAGGGTCTCCCAGCAGGCCCTCTCACCCTGCACCATTCCGCTCGATCCGCCCGGCGCTCCCACAACCCGGAATTCTCTTTCAAAACCCCGCAAAACTAAATTACCACAAAATCCCCGCAGCATTTCCTCGTATTTTTTTGCAAACATGGCCTAAGACTGTTTTAAAATGGACGTAATATAAGCAAAACGACAATCCATTCATTCCATTTTCTTCTTTTTTGCTCGTTTTTCCGGTGATATGTGACCGCGTTCGGATTTAAAACGGAATCCGAAACTTTTCCTGGACGTTTTGGGAGGTTTTTTTGCTGGAATTTCGGCTTCGTGTTTTGGATTTTTATCGAATTCTCGCCATGTTACGCTGTTTTTTGCAACACGCCAATAATCTCCAACACTCCAACCCGTATCTGAGCGTTGCGTTCAGAGGTAAGAGGAAAAATGGGGTTCATTTGAGTTTAGAAAGTTGTTCATAATAAGAATTTGAAGGTTAAAAATGTTTACGTTTGTGCTTTTTATTGTTGTGTGAAGAAACTGAGGTGATTTTGTGATTTTTACGCTGTTTTCTCATGTTCTAACGGACCTGCAGTTGTGTTTTGTTTCATTCACACATGTTTAAAACACAAATCCTGCAGTTTGAGTAACAGAAAACACTCTGTTCCACCTTGTGATGTCATGCGGTGATACAGGAAGTGCTCCACTGTGTTTTTAAAGCTCCTTTTTTATGCAGAATTGACTCTCGTGAGCTTTAAGTCGTGTTTTAATGTTTCTTTCTCAAAAACAGAGCTGGAGTTGTGTTTTGTTTCATTCATGTTTGAGTAACTCTTTATTATTCGTCTGTTATGTCTCCGATGCTTAAAAAAAATGCTCTGTTCCACCTCGTGATGTCATGAAGTGGTAGTTTTCAACAGCTTTTTACCAGCTCCTTTTATCTTTAGTTCAGTAGAGTTTGGTAAATCCAGGGTTGAAATTATAATCCAAATAATTCTAGCGAAGGTGTGTGGAGTTTAAGAACAACACTGGAGCACTTCCTGTTCCCTGCATCACTGCATGACATCACCAGGTGGAACAGAGTGTTTTCTGTTTTGAGAGAAGAGCTCAGCTTAAATCTGCAGGGTTTGTGTTCTAAACGTGTGAATGAAACAAAACACGACTCCGGGTCTGTTTGTGACGACGAAACGACATTAGAATGTAAAAAAATAGTGCATTAAAAACAAGGGTTCCCACAGTCATGGAAATCCTGGAAAAGTCATGGATTTTTGTAAATTTAATGAAAGTTTTGGAACTTTAGTATCTCTTTCACGTAACGGCATTCGATTAAGTTCTCATGGGGCTGTTCTGCTTATTTCTGAACGTCTGTGCAAACACAATCAGGTGTTTGGTTTAAAAGAGACGACAATAAACGCACAGGATTTAGAATGTTAAAAAACTATAAACCAAATTAGAGATGTAATAATAACGTAAATCTGGTGATATCGTATCGTCAAAGGTCTCACAATAACATCGTGGAGCATCACAATATATCGAATCTCAAGTCTCTTTGCTTAAATAAACAGTTCTGATGCAGAAATAGCTAAAAAACAGAGGGAACTACATAGACCATGATCCTTTGCTCCGTTTCAGTGCAGACGACATGAAGAAATAACTGTTCTAAGCACTTTTACATCTTCATTCTTTGGATTAAGTCTGTGAAGCATTTTTAGAGGGAAAAGGAGCAGATTCACAGTTTTATATTGTAATAAATCTGGTACAGTGAGATGTTTATGGTGAAAATATCAAACAGAGAGATTTGGATTTTGTTCCATCTCTAATGACAATAAATGTCGCACCAAATGACTGAAGCATTTTAGAATCAGTCTTGTTCTGTAGAATATCGTAATATCCTGAGTTTTCCCACGATATCGCGATAAATATCGTACCAAATATTGTATCATGTTGAGATTTGGATATTGTTACACCCCGAGTTAACGTTTCATATTTAGCTCTAAAAGTGCTAAATTCTGCACATGTAGGTGCCGTAAAGTCAGGACTAAACCAGAGCTAAACCAGGACTAAACCAGGGCTAAACCAGGACTAAACCAGGGCTAAACCAGGGCTAAACCAGGGCTAAACCAGGGCTAAACCAGGACTAAACCAGGGCTAAACCAGGACTAAACCAGGGCTAAACCAGGGCTAAACCAGGGCTAAACCAGGACTAAACCAGGGCTAAACCAGGACTAAACCAGGGCTGAACCAGGGCTAAACCAGGGCTAAACCAGGACTATAATGGGACCATAACAGGACTGAAACAGGGCTAAACCAGGGCTAAACCAGGGCTAAACCAGGACTAAACCAGGACTATAATGGGACCATAACAGGACTGAAACAGGGCTAAACCAGGGCTAAACCAGGGCTAAACCAGGACTAAACCAGGACTAAACCAGGGCTAAACCAGGGCTGAACCAGGGCTAAACCAGGACTAAACCAGGACTAAACCAGGACTAAACCAGGGCTAAACCAGGACTTAACCAGGGCTAAACCAGGACTAAACCAGGACTAAACCAGGGCTAAACCAGGGCTAAACCAGGGCTAAACCAGGGCTAAACCAGGGCTAAACCAGGACTAAACCAGGGCTAAACCAGGACTAAACCAGGGCTGAACCAGGGCTAAACCAGGACTAAACCAGGACTATAATGGGACCATAACAGGACTGAAACAGGGCTAAACCAGGGCTAAACCAGGCCTAAACCACGGCTAAACCAGGACTAAACCAGGACTATAAGGGGACCATAACAGGACTGAACCAGGGCTAAACCAGGACTAAACCAGGACTAAACCAGGACTAAACCAGGACTAAACCAGGGCTGAACCAGGGCTGAACCAGGGCTAAACCAGGACTAAACCAGGACTAAACCAGGACTAAACCAGGGCTAAACCAGGACTTAACCAGGGCTAAACCAGGACTAAACCAGGACTAAACCAGGACTAAACCAGGGCTAAACCAGGACTAAACCAGGGCTAAACCAGGGCTAAACCAGGGCTAAACCAGGACTAAACCAGGACTAAACCAGGACTAAACCAGGACTAAACCAGGGCTAAACCAGGGCTAAACCAGGACTAAGCCAGGACTAAACCAGGGCTAAACCAGGACTTAACCAGGGCTAAACCAGGACTAAACCAGAACTAAACCAGGACTATAATGGGACCAAAACAGGACTGAAACAGGGCTAAACCAGCCCTAAAAGTGCTCAATTCTACACGTGTAGGAGCCGTAAACTTATGGAAAATTCACTTCAGGTCATGAAAAAGTCGAGGAAACGTTTTGAAATTTTGTCAGTGAAAAAGAGCGGGAACCCTGGATGTCACGAAGCGCTAGTTTTCCAGTTTTTTTTTTACCTTTTACCTGTAGTTCACTAGAGATCGGCAGTTCCAGAAGACTGAAATCATCCAAATGACTCTAGTGAAGCTGTGTGCAGTTTAAGAACGCAACGGAGCACTTCCTAATGACATCACGAGGTGGAACAGAGTGTTTTTACAGTAGTTTGAGAGAAAAACTCAGTCTAAATCTGCAGGGTTTGTGTGTTAAAACGTAAAGTAGGACCTTTAAGTAATTTACCTCATTAGAGATCATAATTTTTTGTTTTGTTTTGGACAGTAGCTCTTGACTCCATCTCGTGGCGGTGCTTTGCGTTGTCTCTTGTTTGATTGCTGTGTTTCCGTGACGACGGTGGGGAAGGGTCGGGTGTTTTCTCGACACCTTTTGGCTCGGCTCCTGTTTGCGGCGACGTGCTTCAGGGACGTTTCCGCTCTTTGTCCTGAGCTGCTGCTTCCTGGTGCCATCGCAGCCGCTGAAACGCCTCTGTGTGCCCGGAGATTCCCTTCAGGCTCGTCCGGCGGCTCCAGCGCCGTGAAATACAGCCGGGCCGTTGCCGTGGCGATTAACAACGCAAAACAAAATGGTGCATCTTTTGAATAAGTCCTCAGAATAGGCCTGTCTCTGTTAATACTTCATCGAATTATTATCGTTCAGTACCTGACAGAAATAACAGTGGCCACGTTTGCATGATGTTTGTTCTGAGTTAAATAGTTCGGAATTAAAATATTCTCTTTGGAATGTTGACGTTTCCACGGAAAACTCGTTAAATGGTCTTTATTTAATTGGGCTCAGCGTCTGGGGGAGGGGAAGGTGCTGATTGGACAGCGACACAAACATTTTTACGGAAGAAAGAACAAACAAAAGAATGAAATAAAGAACGAACAAATGAAAGAAAGAACGAAAAAGAAAGAAGGAACGAAAGAAAAAACAAAAGAACGAACGAAAGAACGAATGAAAGAAAGAACGAATGAAAGAAAGAATGAAAGAACGAATGAAAGAAAGAACGAATGAAAGAACAAACAAATGAAAGAATGAATGAAAGAACGAATGAAAGAACAAACAAATGAAAGAATGAATGAAAGAACAAAAGAAAGAACGAACAAATGAAAGAACGAACGAATAAAAGAACAAACAAATGAAAGAACGAATAAAAGAACAAATGAATGAAAGAACGAATAAAAGAACAAATGAATGAAAGAATGAAAGAATGAATGAAAGAACGAATGAAAGAAGAAATGAAAGAACAAAAGAAAGAACGAACAAATGAAAGAATGAGCGAATGAAAGAACGAATAAAAGAACAAACGAATGAAAGAAAGAACGAATGAAAGAACAAACAAATGAAAGAATGAATGAAAGAACGAATGAAAGAACAAACAAATGAAAGAATGAAAGAATGAATGAAAGAACGAATGAAAGAAGAAATGAAAGAACAAAAGAAAGAACGAACAAATGAAAGAATGAGCGAATGAAAGAACGAATAAAAGAACAAACGAATGAAAGAACGAATGAAAGAACGAATGAACAAAAGAACAAACGAACGATTAAAAGAACGAATAAAAGAACAAACAAATGAAAGAATGAATGAAAGGAGCCCGATCGAAGGACGAGTCAACGGGCACCAACCACCGGGATTATTTTGAAGACGAAGAAACGTTTACATGATCCAGGAAGAAACTAATTTGGCTTTAAAATCAGAATAAACCCACTGACTTATTTATCATTTTCAGCAGGAATTATGTGTTTACAGGGACTTTTTAAAGCGAAATTCATTTTTATTCAGAATTAAATTAGTTTTATTCTGAATTAAAAGTCTCAGGTAAACGTGGTGACTGTTTTATTTAACCCGGCTCATGTCAGACTGACCTGTGTCGCTCTGAATTTGAGTTCTTCACATTATCATGAAGTGAGCTCGTACTTCCTGGTTGGAGTCAGGACCCGAGCTGCAGCGTTCTGGAGGTTCTGGAGGCTCTGGATGTTCTGGAGGTTCTGAAGGTTCTGAAGGTTCTAGAGGTTCTGGATGTTCTGGACATTCTGGATGTTGTGGATGTTCTGGATGTTCTCTATGTTCTGGTTGTTCTCTATGTTCTGGATGTTGCAGATGTTCTGGATGTTCTGGAGGTTCTGAAGGTTCTAGAGGTTCTGGATGTTCTGGATGTTCTGGTTGTTGTGGATGTTCTGGATGTTGTGGAGGTTCTGGATGTTCTGGTTGTTGTGGATGTTCTGGACGTCGTGGAGGTTCTGGATGTTGTTGATGTTGTGGATGTTCTGGATGTTGTGGATGTTGTGGATGTTCTGGATGTTCTGGATGTTCTGGATGTTGTGGATGTTGTGGAGGTTCTGGATGTTGTGGATGTTCTGGATGTTCTGCAGCCATCACAGCTCATTGGAGAGGCCAGTGACAGGATCTGACCTCCTGGAGACAAACATGCAGAAGTGTCTCCAGGTCGGCTTTAACACCTGTGATTTCACTTTGGCTTTCTGCTCCTCGCACCTTTTCCTTCAGAAGTCGTTCTTGAAAAATTTCTATCTGATGTCAGAATGTGTTATATTTGCGACTCACTGTGTTTAAACGACTGCAGTGGTTTTAGAAAACGTATTTTGAAATGACATCAGAAGTTTATTTTGACACCGGGTGCTTAGTTTTTCCTGTCTTGCCCTTGACCTGCGTGAAGTCGCCCATCAAACTCAAACCTACACAAAAACTCTGTCAGTCGTTTGTGCTGCAAAAAGTTTCGTTTGTGTGATTCTGGTTCTTCAGATATTTGCAGTTTTATTTCGGTCGATGACGTCGTCCAGAACCTCAGAATGTGAAACAGCCTCAAAACAGGAAGAAAATTATTGGAAACGTTTGTATTTGGTTTGTGCTGTTTTGTGCTGTGACAGTTTCATTTGTGTGAGTTTATTTCTAAAATTACTCATTATTATTTCTGGGGTAATTATAGGAGGTCATTTCTGCTCAGCTGAAAGCAAATGACTAAAGACTGAATCAGACTTTTCCACAGCCTGAGATCGTTTCTCTTCACTAGTTTTGTGGAGTTTGCTGCCACAGACCTTGTTTAGTCCTGGTTTTAGTCCTATTTTAGACCTAGTTTTAGTCCTGTTATAGACCTGGTTTAGTCCTGGTTTAGACCTGGTTTAGACCTGGTTTAGACCTGGTTTGAGTCCTGATTTTACTTCTGGTTTAGTTTTAGATATGGTTTAGTTCTGGTTTTAGTCCTGTTTTAGACCTGGTTTAGTCCTGATTTAGACCCGGTTTTAGTCCTGGTTTAGTCCTGGTTTAGACCTGGTTTAGTTCTGCTTTAGACCTGCTTTTAGTCCTGATTTAGACCTGCATTTAGTCCTGATTTAGACCTGGTTTTAGTCCTGGTATAGACCTGGTTTAGTCCTGGTTTAAAAGCAGGTCTATGCCAGGACTAAAACTAGGTCTAAACCAGGTCTAAACCAGGTCTATGCCAGGACTAAAACCAGGTCTAAATCAGGACTAAAACCAGGACTAAACCAGGTCTGAACTAGGTGCCACATATCAGGACATTTATCTGTCTGTAAACTGGATTAAATGGACAGAATATCGAGAGTCTGAGCTTTAGAACGAGGGAAAACATCCACGTGGAATATCGGCCCAGTTCGTCAAGATTTAGACCGATATCCGATATGTTTCCAAGCGCCCGTATCGATATATCGGCCACTAAATCCCGTCTGGACTTGTGTTTAGTTTCACAGTTGAAGCGTCTTATCTCCTCCGTTCATTTTGATTAAATACAGCTCTAACTTTACCCTCTCCGTGTTTTTCTTACTATTCTGAGCTCGCGCCGACAGTCGGGCCAAAACTTGAGCAGGAAGTAGCGCGGTGCCACTTCCTGTCTGCCTGATGCCCTCCCGCCCGTCGCTCCTTGTGTTTCAAACAAACCCCGGGTCCATTTTTAACCCGGCGCGATCCCCGAGTCTCAGTGTGAAGTGTCTGAAAACAGGAAAGAAAACAGCTCCAGGGCCTGGCACCGGGTCAAATCAGAGCACAGAGACTCAGCGTTCCTCTAAAGCAGCTCCCTGTCACTTTTCTCTGTCGTCATGGAGATATTTTTGCCGTGACGTCATCCAGAACAAACTAATAATAATGTTAAAGACGACACAGAAGTTTATCTTTTAACCCCCGAAGACCGATTTTTGTACATTTCTCCTCGCATGGATTTTTTCCCTAATTTTGCTTTTAAATCTGCCCCTTTTACCCCTAATGAAGTGTTCTACCTCCTTTTGTTCAGTCCAACCTGTTATTTCACAATCTGCTGCTGTAGTTGTGTCATGAGGCTGTGAGAAAAGCTACAGGACCAGAAATTGAGATGAAAAAAAAACTCACACTCTTTTATACAAAACCCACAGCAAACATGTAGAAACAACTTTTTGGACATAAAAAATGCTTAATTTAGGGCCTTAGCTACAAAAATGCAAAATCTCAAGTCTGTAAGTAAATTAAAAATCTCCTTATTGCCCTAAAAACAAAAAAAAGTGCAGTGGCTCCATGACTTTCCTGGTCCAGTCCTGGAAACAGCTCCTGTCAGGTCCAGGGCCAGAGCCACAGCACTTCTGCATTTCCAGGGTGGAAATTACATTTGGATTTGTTCATTTGGACTGAAATAAACCTTTAAATAAAAATAGAAAGAGATGCACAATTACACACACCAAGATGTGTCATTTTCCATGTGTGTGAGAATTAACTCCACTTAGAGCGACTTTTTCCCTCGTTATAAACACACACAGTCAGAGGAGTCGACCATCTTGACTCACTTCACTCTTTGGCAAAGTTTGGCTCGATCAAAATGGACGGAGCGCATGAGTTTGGGGAAAACAAAGTTCCTATTGGACACTCGTTTTGCTCACGTCATCACACAGCGTGAGTGTGACGTAGGATAAAGCCGCAGAAATGTACGGAAACCTCTATGTCTGCACTTTCAGAGGGGAAAAGGACGTTTCTGTCTTTTACACTTACAAAGTTCTGCGGTTATAGAAACATGTTCCTCTGTGTCGTATATGATAACATAGGCCTTCGCGGGTTAAGATTGTACAAAATAAACCACAGTGAGATTTAAAAAATGTGAAAATGTAAGGATTTTTTTGTTTTGTTTTCGTTTATGGTCGTACAAACTAATAAATCCAGTCAAATGAAGCTCACCAAGGCCAGCAGTTGAGTTTAATATTAGGAACAATCATTTATTTACGGACAAAATAGCGAAAAATAAAAACTCAGCAGGTTAATATGAACGTTTTAAAGCTACACTGTGTAACACTGTGTAACATCGAAGGTGGAGAGTCCACTGCTTCCTCGTCTCCATGGGGATGTTGTTTCTTTGCCTGGAATGTTCCACAGTAGAGCATTAAACATACTGTATTGCACTTGGATTTGCTCAAATACCTCTGTTTAAAAGCTCAAAAATACCTTAAAAAAATAAACATATTTTTGGGTGTTTTGTTGTATATTTTGGTGCTTTTTAAATATATTTTTGGTGTTTTTTTTATTTTTTAAGATGTACTTTTGGTGTTTGTTATATATTTTGGTGCTTTTTGGATATTTTTGGTGGGTTTTTTAAATATATTTTTGCTGCTTTTATATATTTTTGGTGTTTTTGTTGTATATTTTGTTGCATACCCGTCATTTTCACAGTGTGTTTTTTCATTTGCTCCACGTTCTTTGTTTGTGCCTCGTCTAAACTCGTGTTTGAGTTCGTGAATTTGCATCGTTTCTGTTCTTGAAGCTGTTTTCTCGCACTGGGACTGTTTGAGTTCATGTGAATCAGGTAAAGGGACTTTCACTAGTCACAACAACAGGGAAATACAACAACAATGTGTAATTATTATAAAGCGGTGCCAAGAAAACGACGCGTGGATTATCGCTCAGATGAGTAAAACGTCTGGCAGCCAAAACAAAACCAGCGTCTACAGGGCTGAATTTGAATTTCCTTCTTTTATCTCGTCGTTGTTTTTGGGGTTAAAGCAGCTGCGCCTCGCTCTGGCACACCGCGGTTAAGCTGGAACGCTTCAAATCAGGAAAATCAATCAATCAGATGCACATTTTTGTCATTCTAAGGCTGCGGGTGCCGGGTTCAGGCAGGTCCAAAAACACCTGAACTGAGCCTCAAGAGCTTCAGTGTGAACGTGCACTGACCGATACTGCAATTAAAATGTAAAATAATATGTGTATTGTCATGAATTATAATTACCGGTAAATACCCGATAAAAAGCGATGTCTATGTAAGTGGGTGAGTTACAGTGTTTAGCATAAAGCCTCATTAGCCTGGTATTTTTGGTGGGGTTTCTTTTTTGAATATATTTTTTTGTTTTTGTTTTAGTTTTTTTTTTTATATATATATTTTGGGTGTTTTGTTGTATATTTTGGTGTTTTTTGTATATATTTGGTGCTTTTTTAAATATATTTTTGATGCTTTTTAAAATATATTTTTGGTGTTTTTAAAATGATTTTTTAAATATATATTGAGTGTTTTGTTGTATATTTTTTGTGCTTTTGAAATATGTTTTTGGTATTTTTTTACTGTAATATATATTGAGTGTTTTGTTGTATATTTTTTGTGCTTTTTAAAATATATTTTTCGTGTTTTTTTTAAAAAAAATTTTTAAGATATACTTGTATTTTGGTATTTGTATTTTGGTGTTTTTTGTATATTTTTGGTGTGTTTTTATATATTTTTGGTGTTTATTTTAAGATATACTTTTGGTGTTTTTTGTATATTTTTTATGCTTTTTAAAATATATTTTTGGTGTTTTTTATTTTTTTAAGATATACTTTGGGTGTTTGTTGTATATTTTTGGTGTTTTTAATATGTTTTTGGTGCTTTTGTATATTTTTGTTGCTTTTTAAATATATTTTTGGAGTTTTTTGTTGTATATTTTTGCTGCATACCTGTAGTTTCCACAGGACAGCATTAGTTTGTCACAAAAACACACTCACACATCATAAATCCGTATGTTCCGGTGTAAATGTGGCTCTGAATGGTCCATAAATCCACCAAGGCTCCACTTCCTGTGATATCTGCCACAGACAGGAAGTCCGACCTTAAATCGTCGTGTAACAGGAAGTCACTGAGTGATAGGAATAAAACGAGACTTTTCTTTGAGTGATGTGTTATTATTGGTCCGTCTGCATCGCCAAAGTTCCACAGTGCATCTTTAAAGCTCATTTTTGTGTGATATAAGACCTGTGTGTGGCATTAAAATGATCTTCCATATTTTTACAAACCATCAGAACTTCTTTTTTGATAATAAACGCCTTAAATATGTCTAAAACAACTATAATATTATCTTTATGTCTTTTTTTAGGGGCCAAGAAGAAGACGAAAGTTGTGAAGAACAACCCCAACCCCGTATGGAATGAGGTACAACTACAACACACATTCAGTTTACACACAAGCACTGAATTATGTTCTGTTGCTAATTACTGTTATGTTGTGTATTTTTGGTGTTTTGTTGTATATTTGTTGGTATTTTTTGTATATTTTTGGTGGGGGGTTTTTGTAAATTTTTTGTATATTTTTATATATTTTTGGTGGATTTTTTTGTTAATTTTTTGTATATTTTTATATATTTTGGTGGGGTTTTTTGTATATTTTTATATATTTTTTGTGGGTTTTTTGTGTATTTTTGGCATATTTTTAATATGTTTTTGATGTTTTTTGTATATTTTTTGTGTGTGTATTTTTTGTGTTTTGTTTTGTATTTTGGTGTTTAGGTGTTTTTTGTGTGTGTTTTTTGGCGGGATTTTTGTATATTTAGGTTTTTTTTGTATATTTTTGATGATTTGTTGTATTTTTTGGTGTTTTTTTAAAATATAATTTTGGTGTTTTTTGTATTTTTTGTGTTGTTTTGTATATTTATAGTATACTTTTTGGTGTTTTTTTGAATATATTTTTTGGTGTTTTGATATATTTTTGTGTTTTGTTGTATATTTTGGTGTTTTTTGTATATTGTTGCTGTTTTGTACATTTTTGTGTTTTGTTGCATATTTATAGTGTTTTATTTATTTTTTGCAGGGTTTCGAGTGGGACCTGAAGGGGATTCCTCTGGACTCTGGGGCAGAGCTTCACTGCGTCGTGAAAGATCATGAGAAGATCGGACGCAACAGGTAAAAAATCATCCACAAAAACTTAAAAATGAACGAAAATAAAACCAAACATAAACTAATGAAACTGCTGCACATCACGTCGGGTTTGTGCACAGTTTTGTATCTCGTTTTTGAAAGAAATGAGAAGTTTAGCTAGAATCCGTTCAGAATCACAAACTGTTCCAGGGATATAAATGTTTTTTTTTCCATTTCTGTGTCTGTTTTTGGAGCCGTCGGAGTTTTTTTTGGGTGTGGATCTTCTGTTCTGGAAAAGTTCAGGACATGAAGGGCATCCTCTGATTGTGCTGCACTCATGTGTGATTTATGGCTCTATTCTTATGCTCCAGAAGTGAAGTGAAGTAAACGTTCCCTGGAGGTGTAACGCTAACAGGAGGCACAGCTCTGCCTGAAGAGGCTGTTTAAGACTTTAATCCGAGTTTTATTTGATCACAATCTGACTAATCTGGAGTCACAGCGAGTCTCTCACAGGTGAATTAGAGTCGAGAGACGATTAGGACCTGTTAACGTTATTGAAACTTTGCCGTGACTTCAGGCTGGGGGTGTTCTACATGTGCCTCTATGGTGGAATGTTCCTGCTCCTGTACGCTGCATGGACCATGCTCCTCTAAACTAGAACTAAAAACGGGACTAAACCAGGACTAAAACCAGGTCTAAACCAGGTCTAAACCAGGACTGAACCAGGACTAAAATCAGGACTAAACCAGATCTAAAACAGAATTTAAAAAGGACTAAACTAGGTCTAAAACCAGGACTAAAACCAGGACTAAACCAGATCTAAAACCAGGACTAAATCAGGTCTAAAATCAGGAGTAAACCACGACTAAACCAGGTAAAAAAAATCAGGTCTAAAACCAGGACTAAAACAGGACTAAATCAGGACTAAACCAGGGCTAAACTATGCTGTGCAGACTGCGTCTCCTCCCATACGCCGCGCTGTTTGTTAATAATGATTCACATGATTCTGCTTCATTTCGAACCGAAAACCACAACCTTAAACCGTAATACGAACCGAACCGTGAAATTTGTGACCCGTGTCACCGTTAGTATAAATGGGGTAACAAGAACCGATGAATCCCTCACGAGCAGCTCCTGATCGGCAATCGCAGGTCACAGGAACATGAAACCTGTTTGAATCCAGTCGCCTCTCGCGGGGATTTCACTGTTGAAGTCGTTCGTACAGGGTGAGAACAGGAATCTGAGCTGTGAACTTTTAACCGCTGAGATTCGGTCGTACACTTTGAGCTGGAGCTTGTGTATTCTGGTCAGATTGTGTTAAAATATAGCTTGGATTAAAATGTAATAGACCTTCAGACAGAGCAGTGCTTAGAGTTAGCATCACACCTCCAGGGAATGTTGGTGATGTCAGCTGCAAAGTATCAACAGGCAAAATGGAAAAATCTAAACTCCCATGATGCCGTTGTGTTTGCGCAGGCTTTTGGGCGAGACCAGACTGTCCCTCCGAGACGTCCTGAACTCTCCGTCTTTAACCGCCATGTTCACCATCTCCCTGATGGACGCCAAGAGGAACAACACCGGAGTGAGTTAAAATGAGGTTTAAAGTCGAACTCGGGCTGAAGCTCGATCGTCGACTCTAGAAGTGAAGATCGACTGCTGACGGTGAAGAAGAAGAGAAACTGAAAGTTGTTGAAAGAAAATTGTTTTGGAATGTATTTTTTTAGCATTTTTCAAAAAATATAATTCACTCGTAAATAACATCGGTGATCGAGTCTTTTGGGCTTTGGCCTGTGGGAAATCAGCAGAGGGAAGTGTGAGGTGCTTATAAAGATGTTTTCTAACGTTTCCAGACACTAATGAGTGAACCAGGCAGAGCGTTTGGTTTGTTAGACTCGTGGCTGTTGTCAGATGGGTTAAAGTGGTGTTAAGAACTTGCCCCCATCACTACACTAGTTCAGAACTTGCCCCCATCACTACACTAGTTCAGAACTTGCCCCCATCACTGCACTAGTTCAGAACTTGCCCCCATCACTACACTAGTTCAGAACTTGCCCCCATCACTGCACTAGTTCAGAACTTGCCCCCATCACTGCACTAGTTTGTTGCCTTGACAGACTCACTGCCACAGTGAGATCTCCACCGAGGAAACACTGATCTGTGCCGTTTTTTGGCTTCTGACAGAATTCCACCTCCTCTAGAGACCGACTTTAGCTTCAGACGTGCCTGAGTTCAACTTTAAAGCTCCTACAGGTCCTTGTCTTTAAATGAAATTGTCAAAAAGGGCCCTTATATTTCTGAAATTATGACGTAATTTCCACGGCTTTAGCAAAGCTCAGCAAAACGAGTGAAGAGAAACAATCTGAGTCGGTGGAAAACTCTGTAAAATATGAATCCAAAGTGAGTTTCTGAAAACTCACCCAGACTTTTCCACAGCCTCAGATCGTTTCTCTTCACTGGTTTTGTAGGTCAGTTTTTTCCCGCTAGTTTTGCAGAAATAATGTCACATAATTTCCACAAAAATAATAATAATTTTAGAGATAAACTCGCACAAATGAAAACTGCCACAGCACAAACAAAATACAATCGTTTTCTATAATTTTCTGCTGTTTTGAGGCTGTTTCACATTTTGAGCATCTGAATGACGTCATCGGACCAAAATAAAACTGTGAATATCTTAAAAACCAAATGAAGCACAAACATTTGACTCATTCACATTTGACATTTTGGGCATTTTCGAGCATTTTGAAGCTTCCTGTGGCGATTTGACCCCAATTTGACCTGTAAAAGAATCGTTAATGTCTCTAAAACTAAAGCAGCACAAACGATCGACGTAGTTTTTGTGTCTCTGTTTGAACGCAGTGCTTAATGAATGTTCGTCCTGTTCTTTCAGGCCACGCTGACGCTCCAGGTGTCGTATCTGCCCCCACCCGGAGTCGCCCCCATCTACCCCCCTCCTGCTCCCCCTGAGCCCCACCCCCACCCCACCCCCAACGTGGAGATGGACACCGTCACCAGTAAGAACCACTCACCGGGCACTGAACTAAACCTGCATCTGTACTTTACTTCATCACATTTTACAGTGGATCGTTTCACTTTTATTTCAGTGCATTTGAGGGCAGGTTCTGTACTTTCTACTGCTCTGCATTTTAGATCTGGGCTGGAAAATTAAAGTATTTTTATTATAGTTTGACACCTGCGATTTACATAATTCTTTTTTACTTCTTATTTTCTCAGACTCTTATTCTTATTATATTCTTACTTCTTATTTTCTCAGAATATCAGACAATGTCTGCTATTTAATACTAGACCTGGTTTAGTCCTGGGTTAGACCTGGGTTAGGCCTGGGTTAGGCCTGGTTTAGTCCTGGGTTAGTCCTGGTTTAGACCTGGTTTAGTCCTGGTTTAGACCTGGTTTAGACCTGGTTTAGACCTGGTTTAGTCCTGGTTTAGACCTGGTTTAGACCTGGTTTAGACCTGGTTTAGACCTGGTTTAGTCCTGGTTTAGACCTGGTTTAGTCCTGGTTTAGACCTGGTTTAGACCTGGTTTAGACCTGGTTTAGACCTGGTTTAGACCTGGTTTAGTCCTGGTTTAGACCTGGTTTAGACCTGGTTTAGACCTGGTTTAGACCTGGTTTAGACCTGGTTTAGTCCTGATTTAGTCCTGTACATTGTGCCCACACCAGTTTGTCTGCTCAGGACTTGGATAGAGACACTGGGATATTCCAGGTCGTCGTTGAAAATGAGAATTGGTTCTCCTCCCTGGTAAAAATAAAGGTTAAATAAAAAATTATTTTACTCCACTACATTTTTGAACAAGCCTGAAAAGTAATATATTTTTATCATAGTTTAGAAAGTATAAAATAAAAAATAGTAGATGTAGTGACTTTTTCCTCAGTGATCTCCCTGGACACGCTGGAGGAGGACACGGAGAGCCTGCTGATGGTGGAGGTGCCGGACGACGCCGGGGCGGAAGACGGGCGCTCCCTGGTCATCGTGGGACCCCAGGGTCAGACGGAGCAGGACTCGCCGCCCGCCCACACGCCCAAACGCTCCCCCCCGTCCTACAGGGGGCAGGAGAGGCTCCGCAGGAAGAGGAAGGGCCCCGGAGGGCAGCCCCGACCCCTGCCCAACAAGCCCCAGGACCTGCAGGTGCGGACTGGACCTGCCCGAAAAGAGATCAAGTCACAAAGTTATATTTTCCTGCAGGATCCTAGTCTAGATCCTGGTTTTGATCCTGGTCTAGCTCCTGGTTTAGATCCCGGTCTTGATCTTGCTGTTGTTCCTGGTCATGATCCTGTTTTAGATCTTGGTCTTGACTCTGGCTTAGATCCTACAGTAGTCTTGATCCCGGTCTCCGTTCTGGTCTCGATCCTGCTCTTGATCCTGGTCTCGCTCCTGGTTTAAATCCTGGTTCAGATCTTGGTCTAGATCCCGGTCTAGAGCCTGGTTTAGATCCTAGGTTAGTTCACAGTCTTGCTCCTGGTCTAGATCCTGGTCTTGCTCCTGGTTTAGATCCCGGTCCTAATCCCGGTCTTGATCCTACTGTAGATCCTGGTCTAGCCTCTGGTCTCAATCCTGGTCTTGTCTTGCTCCTGGTTTCAATCCTGGTATAGATCCTTATTTCTATTTCCCGGTCTAGATCCTGGTCTTGTCTTGCTCCTGGTTTCAATCCTGGTATAGATCCTTGTTTCTATTTCCCGGTCTAGATCCTGGTCTTGATCCCAGTTTTGATCCTGGTCTCAATCTTGGTTTAAATTCTGGTCTTGACCCTGGTCTTGCTCCTGGTTTAGATCCTGGTTTAAATCCTGGTCTAGCTCCTTGTTTTGATCCTGATCTTGACTCTTGTCTAGATCCTGGTCTAGATCCTGGTTTAAATCCTGGTCTTGACCCCGGTGTTGCTCCTGGTTTAGATCCTGGTCTTGATCCTGGTCTACATCCTGGTTTAGGTACTGGTCTTGATCCTGGTTTAGATTCTGGTCTTGATCTTAGTCTTGATCCTGGTCTAGATCCTGGTCTCGCTACTGGTTTAAATCCTGGTTTAGATCTTGGTCTAGATCCCGTTCTAGAGCCTGGTTTTGATCCTGGTTTAGATTCTGGTTTAGATCCAAGGTTAGTTCCCGGTCTTCCTCCTGGTGTAGATCCCAGTCTAGATCCTGTTCTTGCTCCTGTTCTTGATCCTGGTCTACATCCTGGTCTTCTCCTGGTCTAGTTCTGGTCTCAATCCTGATTTAAATTCTGGTCTTAATCCTGGTTTAGATCCTGGTTTAAATCCTGGTTTAGATCTTGGTCTTGATCCCAGTCTTGATCCCTGTCTTGATCCTACTCTAGATCCTGGTCTAGATCTTTATTTTGGTTCTGGTCTAGATCCCGGTCTTGCTCTTGGTCTAGATCCTGGTCTTGCTCCCGGTCTCGATCCTGGTCTAGATCCTGGTCTAGATCCTGGTCTTGATCTTGTTGTTGGTCCTGGTCTAGATCCTGGTCTTGCTCCCGGTCTCGATCCTGGTCTAGATCCTGGTCTTGATCTTGGTGTTGCTCCTGGTCTAGATCCTGGTCTTGCTCCCGGTCTCGATCCTGGTCTAGATCCTGGTCTAGATCCTGGTCTTGATCTTGGTGTTGCTCCTGGTCTAGATCCTGGTCTTGCTCCCAGTCTCGATCCTGGTCTAGATCCTGGTCTTGATCTTGGTGTTGCTCCCGGTCTAGATCCTGGTTTAAATCCTGGTTTAGATACTGGGTTAGTTTCCAGTCTAGATCCCGGTCTTGCTCCTGGTTTAGATCCTGGTCTTGATTCTGCTGTAGATCTGAGTCTAGATCCTGGTCTTGTTCCCAGTCTAGATCCTGGTCTAGATCCTGGTCTTGCTCTTGGTTTATATCCTAGTTTAGATCCTAGTTTAGTTCCCAGTCTAGATCCTGGTCTTGCTCCTGGCCTTGTTGCTCCTGGTCTTGTTGATCCCAGTCCTGATCCCGGTCCTGATCCCGGTCCTGATCCCGGTCTGGTTTCCAGGTCCGTATCCGGGTCATCGAGGCGCGTCAGTTGCCGGGCATCAACATCAAACCCGTCGTCAAGGTAACGGTCGCCGGGCAAACCAAGAGGACGCGGATACGGAAGGGAAACAACCCGGAATTCGACGAGGTAAACGGGAAATTTACAAACAAAACATGAGAGTTTGAGAAAAAAAAAAAACAGTAAAATATTTTGGAATTGTAAAAATAATAATTCTTGTTTCATTTCATTTCTCAGACATTTTTCCTGAACTTTTTCGAGACTCCTTCAGACCTGTTCGACGAGCCCATTTTCATCACAGTAAGAATAAAAACATTTATTCTGTTATTTTTTAACTCTAAAAAAACATGTTTGAATTATTTTTATTCTGAATTTTAGTTGCTGAAATTTTTAGTATACTTCTTTTTTTATATGTATAAAAATTTCACATTTTATAAGAGGTCCTTTTGGATCTTTGCTGCAAATTGTTTAGTGCTGCCGCGATTATTCGACGTTGTCGACGTAATCGATTGTGAAAATGAGTCGAATACAATTTTTTTGGTCGAATATTCGCCTTTATTTATTTTTGGTCTCAGACGGCTCGTCCAGAGACCTTTTGCTTGCCTGAGATCAGGTATTTCCCCTCCACACCACTAGTCGTACTACACTCGAGGCCGACACCGGTGCGGCAGGCAGCGGCTACACCCGAGGCGGACACCGGCGCGGCTAACAGCGGCTACACCCGAAGCGGACACCGGTGCCGCGGGCAGCGACTGCGCCCGAGGCCGACACCGGTGCTGCTGACAGCGGCTACATCCGGGGTTGACGCCGAGGTGGCTAACCTCGGCTTCACCAAAGGCTAACAGCAGTGGTAAATAATGGCACCGCCAAAGAAAACAAACTTGAGGAAGTATTTGCCGTGCGCACTCTGCTGGCTGGTCTCTCTCTTTCTCGACCACGACCACGATGCATGAGGTATTGAGAATACCGTTGCATATGCTGCTCGTGCAAACTCGTTAAATTGTGTGTGCATATCGTTGTTCAACATTGTTGAATGAGCACACACAACAGACATAACAGCAATAACCTTTGCAACTCGCACAGCACACACAAGGTAAAATTTAACACACACAAGTGTGTGTGTTAGAACCGCTTTTTTTTTTTATTAGTCGTTTAGATTAGTCGACTAATCGAAAAATTAGTCGAGAGATTAATCGTTAGAAAATTAGTCGTTAGTGGCAGCACTACAAATTTTACCATTTTTGTTGAATTTGAGGGCTTGAGATATTTGTGCTGAATATTTAAAAGGCAAATTATTAATTTTTTTAATTTTTTTTTTTTTACATTCAAATGTGTTTTGAGTGAGAAAAGTGAGAAATTCAACGGCGTTTAAAATAAAAAATCTGATGAAACTAATTATCTTCCATATTGGACACGTTTTTTCCATTTACGTTTCTTCTTTATTTCTATTCTTCTGTAAAAAATAACAAATAAATAATAAATAAAATAAAAAATAAATGCATAAATAAAATGTGATGAGTAAAATGTAAAAGTAATAAACGTAAAACAAAGTAGTTGGTAGTTTGCACCTCTTATATAATCTGCTTTATTAATGTTATATCGGTTGTATAAGGTGTAATTATTATAAAATTGTACTTAATATTTTTTAATTAATGTCTTAAAATAATGATATCTGTCATTTTTTAGGTTTGCGATTCTCGATCTTTAAGAACTGACGCTGTGATCGGAGAATTCAAGGTGACATTTCATATATATATAATTTTTTAGCTTTATGCATTTTCACACTTTTTATTTATTTTTATTTATGATTTTCTATCTTTTATTGTATTACTTTGTCTGTGCAGCACTTTGGAAACTGTCGTGTTTATAAAATGTGCTGTAGAAATAAAATGGATTGGTTTGGAAATATGTATTAATAGTTTGTGTAATTATTTTTTATGGTAAATTTGACTAAAATGCTGTTGTTTCTGCTCAGGTCGACGTTGGAACAGTTTATAATGAACACAGTGAGTCAATGGACAAAAATGTTCCTCCATTTTAGACACGAGTCCCTCTGGGTTTGTAGGACACTAAAGATCCTGGTTTAGCTCCTGGTCTAGGTCCTGGTTTAGGTCCTGGTCTAGGTCCTGGTTTAGATCCTGGTCTAGGTCCTGGTTTAGATCCTGGTCTAGGTCCTGGTTTAGTTCTTGGTTTAGTTCTTGGTCTAGATCCTAGTGTAGATCCTGGTTTAGCTTGTGGTTTAGATCCTGGTTCAGATCCTGGTTTAGCTCTTGGTTTAGATCTTGGTTTAGATCCTGGTTTAGATCTTGGTCTCGATTCTGGTTTAGATCCTGGTTCAGATCCTGGTTTAGATCGTGTTTTAGATCTTGGTCTAGATCCTGGTTTCGGTCCTGGTTTAGATCTTGGTCTAGATCCTGGTTTAGCTCCTGGTTTAGATCCTGGTTTAGATCTAGGTCTGGATCCTGGTTTAGCTCCTGGTTTAGCTCCTGGTTTAGATCTTGGTCTCGATTCTGGTTTAGATCTAGGTCTAGATCCTGGTTTAGGTCCTGGTTTAGATCTAGGTCTAGATCTTGGTTTAGCTCCTGGTCTAGGTCCTGGTCTAGCTCCTGGTTTAGCTCCTGGTTTAGATCTAGGTCTAGATCTTGGTTTAGCTCCTGGTCTAGGTCCTGGTCTAGCTCCTGGTTTAGCTCCTGGTCTAGGTCCTGGTTTAGCTCCTGGTTTAGATCCTGGTTTAGATCTAGGTCTAGATCCTGGTTTAGCTCCTGGTCTAGACCCTGGTTTAGATCCTGGTTTAGGTCCTGGTTCAGATGCTGGTTTAGATCTTGGTCTCGATTCTGGTTTAGATCCTGGTTTAGATCCTGGTTTAGGTTCTGGTTCAGATCCTGGTTTAGATCTTGGTCTAGATCCTGGTTTCGGTCCTGGTTTAGATCTTGGTCTAGATCCTGGTTTAGCTCCTGGTTTAGATCCTGGTTCAGATGCTGGTTTAGATCTTGGTCTCGATTCTGGTTTAGATCCTGGTTTAGATCCTGGTTTAGGTTCTGGTTCAGATCCTGGTTTAGATCTTGGTCTAGATCCTGGTTTCGGTCCTGGTCTTGGTCAGATTCTTGGTTCTTTCTGCTCCTTCCTGCACGTTCTTCCTCCTCTGACTCTGCTCTGTTTCTCTGTTTCTGTAGGACACTGTTTCCTGAGAAAATGGCTGCTCCTCTGCGACCCCGACGACCTCTCGGCCGGGGTCAAAGGTTATCTGAAGGTCAGCCTGTTCGTGTTGGCCGCCGGGGACGAGCCTCCGGTGAGAATATTAGGACATTTTTAGAGATCTGTTGCGTTCAGTAGTATTTTAGTTGTATTTGTGCATGTTTGAGGAATCTCTTTATCGCTTATTTTCATGACGACATTGTGCCGATCTCCACCCGTTTTCAGTTCCCGCACTTCCTTCTCCGGTTTGATGTTCCTCATGGGTGATACTCGTGGGATTGGGCGGTGTCGCGTCGTCGCTTTGGTCCAAATGTAAAAGAAACGCTCTGCGCTCTTTTGTTGTCATGGTGTTTATGACCAGTGTTGTACCTGAACCGTTCATATTTTGGGCGAACGTGAACTGGACGCTCTGTATTTCTGCCTGATGAACGGAGTGTGATCGTTCATTCTGGAGTCTGTTAACGGCCTGAGCTTCTATTTAACTTAAGAGTTTGGGTTTTATGACATGAATCTGTTCGTCTCCATCAGCACTGACTCACCTCCCGACAGCATCTCAGCCGAGTTCTTCCCCCGTTTTGGTGCTGATGAAAG
This sequence comes from Odontamblyopus rebecca, assembly GCA_030686955.1. Classification (NCBI taxonomy): domain Eukaryota; kingdom Metazoa; phylum Chordata; class Actinopteri; order Gobiiformes; family Gobiidae; genus Odontamblyopus; species Odontamblyopus rebecca. The sequence continues at coordinate 3,656,424 of CM060672.1, forward strand.
TGTCCGGCGAGTCGGCTGGAGTCACGAAAATAAACCGTTTTTCTTCTCAAAACAACATCTGTTCCAAAGAGCGAAACATTTGAGTCACAAACGGAGAAAAAAAATCAGATCTCATAATCGCTTGGTACTATTTTCCGTCCGTCCAAGTGATTATGAGGTTTGGCTTTTACGTGGTTCACGTTTTGTGATGCAAATGTGTCGCTCTTTTGAACCCAGATTGTTTTGGAGAAGAAAAACGCTTTATTTTCATGATCCCAACTTGCCGGACACTTTCGTCAGTAACTCGGCTCACCAGATGCTGTCGGAAGGTAAGTATGAAAGTGATGTGTGATGAAGTGATGTGATTAAGCGTCTTTGAGTGTCCTGAAAAGCGCTATATAAAACTGACGCATTATTATTATTATTATTATTATTATCATGTGTGCAGGGCAGGACTCCCTTGAAAAAGAGATTAGTGATCTCAATGGGACTTTCCTGGGTAAATAAAGGGTAAAAAAAAAAAGAAGTCAGTGTTGATGAGCATGAGCCACCAGCGTCGCATCGCCGCATGTGTCACAGAAACAAGACAAAACAAAAAGCATCAGGAGGCGACTGTCGCAGGAGCAACAAGGATTCATCAGATGAACATTTAAAGACTCGAGGACAAGAGAAGAACTTCATATTTATGTGCAAACTGCGCAAAAAGAAAATCCACACTTCAGTCACATCAGCAGCAAACTTAAAACGATGCATTGATCTGAAGCAGGCGAGACTTTCAGGGTTTATGAAAGAACAAACCAAATCAAAAGACAAAGACAGTTCCTCAGACCCCATTTACCGCGTACAGCGGTGTCCGCTGTCGTCTCAGCTGCAGCTGGACGACCTCGTGCTGCAGGATTCTGTCGGAGAACTTTGAGTAAAGTGGAAATGTGGAAATGCTCTTCTCTAAATGCTCATGTGGTCGAATAAGGATTTGGCAATTTGATCTGAAGATGAATTTTAACACACCGTTTCATTGTTAAAGCTGATAAAATAATTGCTGTTTGTGGTTCTGTTTGGGCTTTGTCCGTTTGGTGTAAATCAGAACCTTAGAGAATCCCGTTGTGTCCAGGCGGATAAACGGGAATGTGTGGAGGAGCGTGAGGACATCGAGGGAAACCTGCTGCGTCCGGCCGGTCTGTCCCTGAGAGGAGCGACTTTTACCGTCAAAGTCTACAGAGCCGAGGACCTGCCACAGAGTGAGAGAAAACTATTATACTGCATAAAGTACACAGAGGGAGAGATTATACTGCATAAAGTACACAGAGGGAGAGATTATACTGCATAAAGTACACAGAGTGAGAGATTATACTGCATAAAGTACACAGAGTGAGAGATTATACTGCATAAAGTACACAGAGTGAGACATAAAACTGTAATTATACTGCATAAAGTACACAGAGTGAGACATAAAACTGATGTTATACTGCATAAAGTACACAGAATAAGTACTACTGTTATTATACTGCATAAAGTACACAGAGTGAGAGATTATACTGCATAAAGTACACAGAGTGAGACATAAAACTGATGCTATACTGCATAAAGTACACAGAATAAGTACTACTGTTATTATACTGCATAAAGTACACAGAGTAAGAGATTATACTGCATAAAGTACACAGAGTGAGAGATTATACTGCATAAAGTACACAGAGTGAGACATAAAACTGTTATTTTACTGTATAAAGTACACAATCAGAAGTACTACTGTTATTTTACTGCATAAAGTACACAGAATAAGAAGTACTACTGATATTATAAGGCATAAAGTTCAATATGTGAGCTGATTTTACTGGTAAACAAATAACATTACAGTCAGGAGCTAGCGTTAGCATTAGCATTAGCGTTAGCATTAGCATTAGCCAGCAGTTGTTCAGTTAGTTCTCACTTTTTGTGTTGAAAATCTGGACCATGAACACTCGGACCTGATCACAGACTCCTGAAAATGTGATATCTGAAAACTCAGAGTTACAGGTTACGTTTGCTGATGTGCGCTTTGTGTCTCCATGGTAACTGCTAAACATCCCGCCATAGACGTACACGCAGAACACCCCCAGTGCGATGTCAGCGCAAAGTATCAGTCAGAAGTTTGGGGACACGCTTTTTTTTAAAAACATTTTTATGACATATTTATACATTTTATTATTCTACATTTTATATACAAACAGAAGACTTCAAATATATGAAGAACGATGTATTTTTATATTTTATATTTTGAGTTCATTTTTGGTTTATTGCGTCGCTTCTGGTGTTACTCCTCATTTCAGTGAGAATCTACAAAGTAAATAATCATAAAAAATACAGAAGACGTATATTTTTGCCCGGTGTTGTATACGAATGTTTACCGTCGTACAAAACAGTGATTCTCCATGTGTTCTGCCCCCTAGTGGACGACGCCATCATGGACGGGATGAGGCAGTTCTTCGGTTTTGACAGTAACAGAAAAAACCTGGTGGATCCAATGGTGGAGATTCACTTCGCCGGAAAAACTGTGAGACAAAAATCGAATTATTAATTTTTTTGTGTGTGTGTTTGTGTTTTGTATATGTTAGTTGTATATTTAATTTTTTAAAAAATTTTAACGCTTACTGTTATTATAGAAAATTACAAAAAATATAAATAAATAAATGATTATTATTATTATTTAAAAAATTATAATTATTTTTGATTTAAAGTTGAATTATGTAATTTTTCCGTAAACTTATCACCATGGAGATCTTCTTTTACTATTATTATTTTCTTCTTCTTCTTCTTCTTCTTCTTCTTCTTCTTCTTCTTCTTCTTCTTCTTCTTCTTCTTCTTATTCTTATTCTTCCTCTTCTTCTTCTTCTTCTTCTTCTTCTTCTTCTTCTTCTTATTCTTATTATTATTATTATTATTATTGGCCTACTTCGCCTAGTAAGTGGCGAGGCTATTATTCTCGTTGGTTTCTTTTTATTATTGGCCCTCGCCTTGAAGTGGCAGGCTATTGTTCTTCGTTGGTTTCTTTTATTATTATTATTTTCTTCCGCCAAAATGATCGCATTTTTGACCCCTGAACATCGACGAAAAGTCTCACATGGGGGTATCAGATCGACCGGCCCGGCGAAAAATTTGATAAAAACGGGCATCGCGACAATGCCCAAAGTGCTCCCTGTACTCGACAGCGCCCCTGGAAAAGTCAAAAATTGAAAGTCTATGGGGAGCTGAAAAGCATATTTTGGCGTGGGCCGACAAAATTCGGGACAATGATAGAAATAAAGGAGACAAGCAGAAAATGTCATTGTCACACCGCCCTGTGACCAACAGGAAGTCGGCCATATTGATCAAAAATTCACCGCCGTTTGACTGCGTGTACGCCAGAGTCTTCATGTCTTGGTTTTGGTCCAAACGAGCTCAGATTTGACACGTCACATCTACAGTTGTGGGTCCACAAACGCCATCATTTTTCTCAGCGCACTTTTTCACGGTTTGTCCGTAGCACGCCTTGGCGAATAACACCTTCATTTCCTGTTTCTTTGATGACCTCTCACGGCCACAGGCTTTGGCCTACAGAGCTCAAACTCACAACACTATTGTGTGATGCCGGCCTAAATGTGATGAAATATGAAATATAATAAAAGTGAACTCTGCAGCGCCACCTAGTGTATACGTGAAACGTCAACATTATCGGATTTGGACCAAATTTGGGGATTAAATTCTATGCATGATTTCAAGCAAAATCTTATATTATGGACATGGTGCAATTTTCATTGTTTGCCACCAGGGGCGCAAAGACTCCCTAAAAAAATTGTTTAAAAATGCCTACACACACAGGCTTTGTCTGATCGTGCTGAAATTTGAATCACTAATACCTGATTAGGGCTTGATTATAATAAACTATAAAGCATATGAAAAGTTACTCTATAGCGCCACCTAGCCTATACAAGAAACGTCAACATTATCGGATTTGTACCAAATTTGGGTATTCAATTCTCTGTATCAAAGCAAGCAAATAAATATATTATGGATATGGGGTGTTTCATGATTGGCCAGGAGGGGAGCAAAGACTCCCCCAATAAATAGTTCCAAAATGACTACACGCACAGACTTTGTCTGATTGTGCTGAAATCTGAATCACTAAAGCTTGAACATGGACTGAATATAATAAACTATAAAACATATGAAAAGTTACTCTATAGCGCCACCTAGCCTATACAAGAAACATCAACATTATCGGATTTGTACCAAATTTGGGTATTAAATTCTCTGTGTCAAAGCAAACAAAAAAATATATTATGGATATGGGGTGTTTCCCACGGTTGGCCAGCAGGGCGCAAGACTCCCCAATAAATAGTTCAAAAATTACTACACGCACAGACTTTGTCTGATTGTGCTGAAATCTGAATCACTAAAGCTTGAACATGGACTGAATATAATAAACTATAAAGTATATGAAAAGTGAACTCTATAGCGCCCTATCCAGACATGAAACATCAACATTATCGGATTTGTACCAAATATGGGTATTAAACTCTATGCGTGTTCTACGACCAAAAAAAACACATTATGGATATGGGGTATTTTCCATGGTAGGCCACAAAGGGGCAAATACTCCCAAAATATGTTTAAAGGTGTACTATGTAACTTTTCTGTTGGAGGGTCTGTTTTTATGCACAGTCTTAGTCTGACAGTGCTCTTGATTATAAAAGTCATGTGGCCTGTGGCCTAGTTTCTATAATTTGGCTCTAGATCGTTCCCATTTTCAAATATTAAAGGTGCCCTATGTAATTTTTCTGGGGACGAGCTGTCGGGAGGAGAGAGTCGTGCCAGGTCGGGTCACGAGGCCTCAGTGGTTGCCTGGAGAGGGCGTGCGCACCGGGGGCGAGGCCATCATTGCCGCGGCGGCTTTAATTATTATTATTATTATTCTTCCGCCAAAATGATCGCATTTTTGACCCCCTGAACGTCGGCGAAAAGTCTCACATGGGGGTATCAGATCGACCGGCCCGGCGAAAATTTGATAAAACGGGCATCGCGACAATGCCCAAAGTGCCCCCACTCGACAGCGCCCCTGGAAAAGTCAAAAATTGAAAGACTATGAGCTGAAAAGCATATTTTGGCGTAGGCCGACAAAATTCGGGACAGTGACAGAGAACCATGAGCCAAGCCAAAAGATGAATTGGAGCACGTCTCTATGACCAACAGGAAGTCGGCCATATTGGATCCAAAATTCACCGCCGTTTTGACTGCGTGCGCAGACGCTAAAGTCTTCAAGTGTCTTGGTTTTGGTCCAAACGAGCTCAGATTTGACACGTCACATCTACAGATGTGGGTCCACAAACGCCATCATTTTTCTCAGCGCAGTTTTTCACGGTTTGTCTGTAGCACGCCGGCCGAATAACACCTTTGTTTCCTGTTTCTTTGATGCCCTCTCACGGCCACAGGCTTTGGCCTACAGAGCTCAAACTCACATCACTATTGTGTGATCCCGGCCTGAATGTGATGAAATATGAAATATAATAAAAGTGAACTCTGTAGCGCCACCTAGTGTATACGTGAAACGTCAACATTATCGGATTTGGACCAAATTTGGGGGATTATATTCTATCCATGATTTCCAAGCAAAATCTTATATTATGGACATGGTGCAATTTTCATTGTTCGCCAGCAGGAGCGCAAAGACTCCCTAAAAAAAAAAATAGTTCAAAAATTACTACACGCACAGACTTTGTCTGATTGTGCTGAAATTTGAATCACTAATACCTGATTAGGGCTTGATTATAATAAACTATAAAGCATATGAAAAGTTACTCTATAGCGCCACCTAGCCTATACAAGAAACGTCAACATTATCGGATTTGTACCAAATTTGGGGATTCAATTCTCTGTATCAAAGCAAGCAAATAAATATATTATGGATATGGGGTGTTTCCCATGGTTGGCCAGCAGGGGCTCAAAGACTCCCCCAATAAATAGTTCAAAAATTACTACACGCACAGACTTTGTCTGATTGTGCTGAAATTTGAATCACTAAAGCTTGAACATGGACTGAATATAATAAACTATAAAGTATATGAAAAGTGAACTCTATAGCGCCCCCTACTCAGACATGAAACATCAACATTATCAGATTTGTACCAAATATGGGTATTAAATTCTATGCGTGTCTACGACCAAAAAATACATTATCGATATGGGGTATTTTCCATGGTTGGCCACAAAGGGCGCAAATACTCCCCCCCAAAATATGTTTAAAGGTGCACTATGTAACTTTTCTGTTGGAGGGTCTGTTTTTATGCACAGTCTTAGTCTGACAGTGCTCTTGATTATAAAAGTCATGTGACCTGTGGCCTAGTTTCTATAATTTGGCTCTAGATCGTTCCCATTTTCAAATATTAAAGGTGCCCTATGTAATTTTTTCTGGGGGACGAGCTGTCGGAGAGAGAGAGTCGTGCCAGGTCGGTCACGAGGCCTCAGCGGTTGCCTGGCATGGGCGTTGCGCACCGGGGCGAGGGCCATCATTGCCGCGGCGGCTTTAATTGTTATTATTATTATTATGAGTCCTTCCTGCATCTCCAGAGCTCAGAATGCTCTGTTGCACTTTGTGATGTCATGAAGCATTAGTCGTAGTTAAAAATTAAGCAAGAAATTAAATACAAACCATCCATTAAAATACGGTCTAATTCATTATTAAATACTAAAACAATAAGTACTAAATACTAATAAATAACAATACTAAATACAGTCAGTGAATTAAATACTGTCCCACGTTTTTAATTTATTTATGTTGTTTTAAGGCGACTTTGAGCGTCCAGAAAGATGCCTAATAAATAAATAAAATGTATTATTATTATTATTATTAGTTTTCAAGTGAACATCTCCTTTTACCTTCAGTTTAGTCGAGATCAGCAATTCCAGGGTTTAAACGATCCAAATTACTCTAGTGAAGGCGTGCGGAGTTTAAAAACACAGTGGAGCACTTCCTGTATCACCCCATGACATCACAAGGTGGCATTTTTGTGATTCTTTTTCAGGTTTGCACAAAAATTCTGGAGAAAAACGCCAACCCCCAGTGGAACCAGAGCCTCACGATGCCGATCCGGGTAAAACTCCACTCTGTTCTGCCACAAAACATTTAAAAATCACAATATTTAACCAGAATTTTTTTGCAATTTAAGGTTTTTGAGCTGCGTTTTTACTGTAATAATAATGTTCTCGCTGCTTTCTAGTTCCCCTCGATGTGTGAGAAAATGAGGATCCGGATTCTGGACTGGTGAATTCTACTTATTTTTATATTAATTCGCCCATTGAGGCTTTGTCTGGAATATTCCGCAGTAGGGCATTACACTTACGTAGCTTCAAAAGGGCAAATTACACCCTCAGTCCATGTTACAGGCCCGAATAATGATAATAAATCTCACGTTTTTTCCCCGCAGGGACAGAGCGAGCCACAACGACGTGATCGGGACGTCTCACCTCTGCATGTCCAAAGTCTCAGCTCCCGGAGGACAAATCGACGGTAAAATGAAATAAAATAAGCGAAAAAACCTGCATGGATCTCAGGGTTTTTAGCTAAAATAATTGAAAAGTCTGCAAAATGTCGCCGTACTAACCCGAGCCTATATTACGATTTTGGGAAAAGTTTGTTCTCATGTCGTTTCCTCGTCACGAACGGAGCTGGAGTTGTGGTTTTTTTGTTTCATTCACACATGTTTAACACACAAACCTGCACATTTAGGCTTCTTAGTTCTTCTCTCAAGCTGCAAACCCTCTGTTCCACCTTGTGATGTCATGTGGTGATACAGGAAGTGCTCCACTGTGTCTTTAACCCTTCGCTCAGTGGTGGAAGAAGTACTCAGTTTTGTTGCTTAAGTAAAAGTACAGACTCCAGAGCAAAGAAATGAAAAAAGTAAAAGTATGACATGAAAAAAGTATTAAATGACCAGTTTAAAAAGGTACTTTACATAGATTTTAAGATCTAATAAAGCTTCAAATTAATAACTTTTGATCAAGATTTGGGCTGAATTTTCTTCAGTTTTGCAGAGTTGTGTTTGCTCAAAGTACAAATATGTTCAGAATAAACTTGCTCAGCCTCTTCCGCAGGGCTCAAACTATGATAAAAATACTTTTACTGTTCAGCCGTGTTCAAAAATGTTTGGGGCTACGGATGGAAATTAGCATCTGTGCTAAATCCGGCGTATTTACGTCAATATGTGTGATTTCATACAAATTGTATGTTCATGAATATGCACTGTCCCATCCAAATAAACGAATAAAATGAGAAGAAGTAAAAAGAAAAGTGTAGTGGAGAAAGTACAGATACTGCTCTCAGATGTAGTGAAGTAAAAGTCAAAAGGATCCACTTAAAAATGTAAAAGTAAAGTAAAAGTAAAGTACAGACACTTAAAATGTTTACTTAAAACTCGAGTATACATTATAGGTGTCTGTAACTTTACTACTCTTACTCCATTATGTTCCTCCACGGCTTCACTAGAATCATTCGGATCATTTTAATCCTGGAATTGTCAGTTCCAGCTCTTGCTTTAGCCTCACTGCGACTTCTCCACTGCTCCACCATAAGATCCTCTAGATTTTTCTTTCTGTGGGAATCTCGACTAAAAATGGTTCAAATGAGGATGAAAGGTTCTGTTCGTGGTCACACTCCTGCACATTATCACAGTTTGGCATCAAACTCTGAAACATTTATTAAATTACGTGGACTTTTACTGCTCGAAAATACACTGACCACTGTACATTTTTGTATGAGGGTTTGAGGGCTCGCCTCTCTGCAGATCTGACCCAGAACTTGGCCTGTGGGCATCACCTAAGCGTCTCCATTAAGTTAAGGCACAATGCACCTTTAAAACAGCCGTTAACGTTAAAACGACCACTACATGACATCATGAGGTGGAACCGAGCATTTGGAGCGTTGGAGATGTAGACAGAATAATAATAAAGAGAAACTAAAACATGTGAATGAAACAAAACACAACTCTGGTCTGTTTTTGAGGAGAAAACAACGTCAGAACAAGACTTAAAGCTCACAGGAGACAGTTTAGCGTAATATAGGACCTTTAATTTGAGATCTTAATGCTTTTGGTGGTTTTCAGTACCATGTGATCCAGCCTGGTTTGCTTTGGTTTGCTTTAGTTTGCTTTGATTTGGTTTGCTTTGGTTTGCTTTGGTTTGCTTTGGTTTGCTTTGGTTTGCTTTGGTTTGCTTTGGTTTGCTTTGCTTGGGTTTGCTTTGGTTGGGTTTGGTTTGCTTTGGTTTGCTTTGGTTTGCTTTGGTTGGGTTTGCTTGGGTTTGGTTTGGTTTGCTTTGGTTTGCTTTGCTTTGGTTTGTTGACTTTTAAACTTTTAATTATGACTTTTAACGTTTTTATGACTTTAAAACTCATAGTTATGACGTTTAAACTTGTAATTATGGCTTAAAAACCTCTTTATTATGACTTTTAAACTCAATTATGACTTTGAAACTCTTTATTATGACTTTTAAACTCATAATTATGACTTAAACTCGTAATTATGCCTTAAAAGCTTTTAATTAGGACTTTTAAACTCAGAATTATGGCTTAAAAACTCTTAATTATGACTTTTAAAGTCATAATTATGACTTAAAAGCTTTTAATTAGGACTTTTAAACTCAGAATTATGGCTTAAAAACTCTTTATTATGACTTTTAAACTCATAATTATGACCTTTAAACTCGTAATTATGCCTTAAAAGCTCTTAATTAGGACTTATAAACTCAGAATTATGGCTTAAAAACTCTTAATTATGACTTTTAAAGTCATAATTATGACTTAAAAGCTTTTAATTAGGACTTTTAAACTCAGAATTATGGCTTAAAAACTCTTAATTATGACTTTTAAACTCATAATTATGACTTAAACTCGTAATTATGCCTTAAAAGCTCTTAATTAGGACTTTTAAACTCATAATTATGACTTAAACTCGTAATTATGCCTTAAAAACTCTTAAGTGGGACTTTTAAACTCATAATTATGTCTTTTAAACTTTTAATTATGACTTAAAAACTCTTAATTATGACTTTTAAACTCAGAATTATGACTTTCTGTGAGGCATTTATTTTATATTTACTGGTGGACATGGGCTTCCATACAGTAGTCGGTGATTAATATGTGAATATTGTGGTAAGTAGTGATAAATACATTTAAAAAAACCTTATAATGAACGGATTCCTGCATGTACTGATGCATTTGTGCAGATGACCAGAGTCTGTCGTTTTACTCAAATCAGGCCAAGTTAAGATGACTTGAATTCAGAAAGTTTTAACATCAGTAAAATGATCTGCCAATGGAACAGGACTTTTTGTACTTAAAATCTGAAAACACATCTTGCTCCACTTGAGTCATTTTTACTTGGCTGTGATGTCGCTCTTTGCGGTGAAGGTTTTTGCCGTGTTGAACCTGCGCTTGTGTCGTGTGGCGTTCAAAGACGTGTTTTATTCTCTGTAAAAACCTGTGCTGTATTTATTTATGCTTCTCCTCGACGCGTTCAGACGACTTCACCCCCCGGACCGTCCACTCCGGCAGTACGTCCACCTCCTTCTCTCTATCTTTCTGTGTGTGAAATACTAGAGTTTACATTTCTGTTTTATTTCCTTTTTGTTTGCGGTGGGACTTGATTAAAGAAATGTAAATGTTTTGCATTTAATGGCGTCACAGGGCCGAGCTGCGTTTGTGATATGAAATCATATTTTTAATGCATTAATTTCTTTCCAATTAATGAGCCGTAAAGTCCCACCCCTCATTTTTGTGTGATTTTTAGTCAAATAACAGTTTGAAGTTCCTGTATTCCACAAAATGGACTCTTGTGAGCTTTAAGTCATGTTCTAATGTCGTTTCCTCATTAACGGAGCTGGAGTCGTGTTTTGTTTCATTCACATGTTTGAGTGACTCTTTATTATTCGTCTGTTCCATCTCCAAAACTCCAAACGCTCTGTTCCACCTTGTGATGTCATGAAGTGGTCATTTTCAAGTGAACAATTCTTCTTTTTTTTTTTTTTTTACCTTTAGTTCAGTAGAGGTCGGCAATTCCAGACTGAAATCCAAATCCAGATGATTCTAGTGAAGGTTTGTGGAGTTTAAAAACACAGTGGAGCACTTCCTGTATCACCACGTGACATCACAAGGTGGAACAGAGGGCCTTCAGCTTGTGCAGGGTCTGTTTGTGACGAGGAAACGACATCAGAACGCAGATTTGGTCTTGTTTAGATCCTGGTTTAGATCCTGATCTCGATCCTCGTTTAGATTCTGGTCTAGATCCTGATCTCGATCCTTGTTTAGATCCTGGTCTAGATCCTGATCTCGATCCTCGTTTAGATCCTGGTCTAGATCCTGGTCTAGATTTTGGTCCAGATCTTGGTCTAGATCTTGGTCTTGCTCCTGGTTTAGATCCTGGCCCAGATACTGGGCTCGATCCTCATTTAGATCCTGGTCTTGATCCTGGTCTTGCTCCCTGTTTACATCCGGATCTAGATACTGGTCTCGATCCTGGGCTTGATTCTGCTCTAGATCCTGGTCTTATTTCTTGTTTAGATCCTGGTATCGATCCTGGTTTAAATTCTGGTCTAGATCCTGGTTTAGACCCTCATTTAGATCCTGGTCTTGATCCTGGGCTTGATTCTGGTCTAGATCTTGGACTTGTTCTTTGTTTAGATCCTGGTCTCGATCCTGGTTTAAATTCTGGTCTAGATCCTGGTCTTGGTATTTGTTTAGATCCTGGTCTCGATCCTGGTTTAAATTCTGGTCTAGATCCTGGTCTTCGTATTTGTTTAGATCCTGGTCTTGATCCCGATCTCGATCGTCATTTAGATCCTGGTCTCGATCCTGGTTTAAATTCTGGTCTAGATCCTGGTCTTGGTATTTGTTTAGATCCTGGTCTTGATCCTGATCTCGATCCTCATTTAGATCCTGGTCTCGATCCTGGTTTAAATTCTGGTCTAGATCCTGGTCTAGATTCTGATTTACCGATGAGAAAAACCGTGTAATCTGGACCCATTCATCCAGATTGTTTTTCTGAAATGTATTTGAACTATTTTCACTTTGTTTGCAGTAAAAACATGTAAACCACAGAATTATTTACTTGTTTTTTTTATCATTTATTTCGTTTTTTTCCTGTTTTCTCTCCAGTTGACGATAGTCTCGGTTTCTTGCCCACGTTCGGTCCGTGTTTCGTGAATCTTTACGGGAGCCCTCGAGAGTTCAGCCACTTCAACGACCCCCACGAAGCGCTCAACCTCGGAAAAGTACGCCGCGTTTTCACGATTCTTTTACATTATTTCCTCATTTCTGCGCCGACGTGTTTTTTTGTTTCGTGTCTCAGGGCGAGGGAGTGGCGTACCGCGGACGGGTCCTGCTCGAACTCAGCACTAAACTGGTGGACAAACCCGAGCAGAAGACGGAGGAGATCAGCCCGGACGAGCAGCTGGTGGTGGAGGTGAGAAGAACTTTTATTGTAAGGGCGAGTACGACTGTTAAAACCGCCGCCGTGTCCTCGGGCAAGACACGGCACTTCTGTGTGTGGAGTTTGTGCTGCGTCGGAAGTTCCCGTGACTTCCTCTGGGTTCTGTCCGTGGTCCTGAGTTTGATAAAATGCAGGAAAAATGAGAAAATGTCCCCGGTTTTCTTCATCTCCAGGTCACTGTGACGTTCTGTTATGTTCAACGAATCGACAGTTCCAACCGTACCTCCCTCTTCTCTCTCTCATCCGTCCTTTTCTCTTCTCTTCTCTCTTTTCTCTCTCTTCTCCATCTCTCTTCTCTTCTTTTGTCATCTCTTCTTTTCTCTCTTCTCTTTTTCTCTTTTGTTTTTGTTTCTCTCTTCTCTTCTCACCTCTCCTTTTCTCTTCTCTATTCTCTTTTCTTTTCTCTCTTCTCTCTCTTCTCCTCTCTCTTCCCTCTTCTTTTCTCTCTTCTCTTTTTCTCTTTTGTTTTGTTTCTCTCTTCTCTTCTCACCTCTCCTTTTCTCTTCTTTTCTCTTCTCTATTCTCTTTTCTCTCTTCCCTCTTCTTTTCTCTATTCTCTTTTTCTCTTTTGTTTTGTTTCTCTCTTCTCTTCTCACCTCTCCTTTTCTCTTCTCTATTCTCTTTTCTGTCTTCTCTCTCTTCCCTCTTCTTTTCTCTCTTCTCTTTTTCTCTTTTGTTTTTGTTTCTCTCTTCTCTTCTCACCTCTCCTTTTCTCGTCTCTATTCTCTTTTCTTTTCTCTCTTCTCCTCTCTCTTCCCTCTTCTTTTCTCTATTCTCTTTTTCTCTTTTGTTTTGTTTCTCTCTTCTCTTCTCACCTCTCCTTTTCTCTTCTTTTCTCTTCTCTATTCTCTTTTCTCTCTTCTCCTCTCTCTTCCCTCTTCTTTTCATTATTCTCTTCTCCTCTCTTTTCTCCTTTCTCTTCTCTCTCTCCTTTCCTCTTCTCCTCTCTCTTCTCTCTCTCTCTTTTCTTCTCTATTCTCTCTCTTCTCTCTTCTCCATCTCTCTCCTCTCTTCTTTTCTCTCTTCTTCTATTTCTTCTCTCTCTTCTCCTTTTCTCTTCTCTCTCTCTTCTCTTCTTTTCTCTTTCTCTTTTCTTTTCTCCTTTTTTCTTTTCTCTCTTCTCTCTCTTCTCCTCTCTCTTCCTTCTTCTATTCTCTCTTCTCTTCTCCTTTCTCTTCTCCTTTCTGTTCTCTCTCTCCTTTCCTCTTCTCCTCTCTCTTCTCTCTCTTTTCTCTCTCTTTTCTTTTCTATTCTCTCTCTTCTCTCTTCTCCATCTCTCTCCTCTCTCTTTTCTCTCTTCTCTCCTCTCTTCTTTTCTCTCTTCTTGTATTTCTTCTCTCTCTTCTTTTCTCTTCTCTCTCTCTTCTCTCTCTCTTCTCTCTCTTTTCTCTCTCTTTTCTTTTCTATTCTCTCTCTTCTCTCTTCTCCATCTCTCTCTTCTCTCTTCTCCATCTCTCTCCTCTCTCTTTTCTCTCTTCTCTCCTCTCTTCTTTTCTCTCTTCTTCTATTTCTTCTCTCTCTTCTTCTTTTCTCTTCTCTCTCTCTTCTCTTCTTTTCTCTTTTCTCTCTTCTCTTCTCTCTTGTCTTGTCTCTTCATTTCTCCGTTAATAATATCCGTGGCAGCTCCTGTGACTGTTCTTCAGAATTCTTCATCCTCGGTAGAACATTGACTCAAACGTGTGCGTCTGTTCGGCGTTTTGCCTCTTTTCCTCTGCAGAAGTTCCTGCGTAAGAGAAAGTTTTCTCTCTTCGTGGCGTTCTACTCGGCGACGCTCCTTCAGGACGTGGACGACGCCGTGCAGTTTGAGGTCAGCGTCGGGAACTACGGGAACAAGTTCGACACGAGCTGCCTGCCCCTGGCCTCCACCACACAGTACAGCCGCGCAGTGTTCGACGGTACGGAGCAGCTCGTGTCAGTATGTTCAAAGGGTTAAAAGAGACTATTATTTTCAAAACCAAAAACAAAGCGACACACCCGACATTTTGATGGTTGGTAACAGGTTCCGTAATTAAGGAAAACTGTTCTGCTTTTCGGCCCATTCGTGACGAACATGAGTCGGTATAGTCACATTTTCTTTGTGTTTTGGTCATTTTTAAACAGCTTTTCTGTATCTTACCTCTGTATTCTTCCTCTCTTTACTGTTGTCAGGGATCAGATTGGTCAAAAATAGACACATCTGCGACTTTTATTGTACAAAACTGGGACAAATCAGTGGTTTTGGATAAATCTGCCGGGACTCAAGGCAGGGCTCAAAACAGGGACTGTCCTGGGGAAACATGGACGTCCTCAGCACTGTGTAATTTTTTGGTGGTGGTCCATAACTTGCTTGTTATTTCTCTGCCTGGAATGTTCCACAGCGTGACAGTAAACAGCTCTGCTTTACATTTATTCAGTCACAGGAGGTTTTAGAGTTCAAAAATACCCAGAAAAACAGACATTCTGACTGAGAGCGGGGTCACCCCTCCACAGATCTGACCTTTAATCATGGTCTGAGTTGGTCTCCGTGAAGATAGAAGAGTTTAATGACATACATTGAAACATTCCAGACCGAGTAATAACATCTCCACGGAGAAAATAATCTGACTGACACTCCTTGGCACCTTTAGGTCCCTGATGTTTGTATTTCCTTTTTTAACTCCTGTTCTGTTGGGCCCCTTCACTCCTCAGGGTGTCAGTATTATTACCTGCCCTGGGGGAACGTGAAGCCCGTGGTGGTGCTGTCCTCGGAGTGGGAGGACATCAGGCCCAGGATCCACGCCCTGAACCTGCTGCTGTCTGCGGCCGAGCGCCTGGTGAGGACTCCAGCTCCTACAGCACCACAGTCTACCCTATTTACCGGAATATAAGTCGCTCTGGAGTATAAGTCGCACTAGAGCGGTGGGATTTCCTCTCCAAAAAAATTGTATATGTATTTTTAAAACTTGATTCACGATTCGATTTGATTCGATTAAACCGTATAGCGTTATTATTACTGTTACTAATCTGCATAAATAAACTCAACTCTACAACATATAAACCATCATCACTACAGATCCACATCAGTGTGAGGTCAGAATGTGTTTAATGCAGCTTTAAACATTTGTTTACGTTTTACAAAAACTAAACTTAAAAACTTAACTCATTTGCATAAACTGTAAAAGCTGAAAAAAGCAGCTCTTTCTTTGTGCTGCTGCTTCAGATTCTGTGGGACTAAAGGACTCGACTCAGTGGAATATGAGTGTTCTCTCTGTGACAGAGGATGTTTGTGTTTGTGTCGTTCTCGGGGGAAAGTGAGAGATGCAGGAAGCGACGACGGAAAGACAACAGGAAGTCTTGGCGAATGCAAAATGTACACGCTGTATAAAAAAATCTTAAATATCGATTTCCCGAAAAATTTATTGATTTGATTGAATTGATTTGATTTTAAATGGATTTTTTTCTCAGGCCTAAGTCGCACCAGCCAAAAAATGCACAATGAAGAAAAAAACATATATAAGTCACATTTTGGGGGAAATTTACTTACTTTATTTACTAAAATCAGAGACCAAGAGCAGACATTTCCTCTTAAAGGTGAGTTATAGAAATACCAACAGAACACAGAAGAACAGGCTGAACATGTGTCTGGTTTGTTCACGTCACATATGAACAGTTCTTCACAAAACTAGAGCAGAAACAACAGAACAAGTTTATACCGAACTCTCCATCTCGCTCCAAATCACTAAATCCACTGAATTCTTCATCCTCAGTGTCACTTCTGAGCAACTCCACCAACTCCAGTTAAATCCATCTTTTAATCCATGATGAGCTTTTGTTTGCTTCATTTCAGTTCGAGTTTCCTCCACTTTTCTCCATCAAACACAAGTTTCTCTCACTCCAAACTTTCTGCTGCTCGATTACAAGTGATGGGACGGTCGCGAACAGAGCGGCTCACAGATCTGGCTCTTTGAAGTGAACGACGGAGCCGGCTCTTTATTGGGAGTCGTGTTGTTTTTTCTCTTTCACTTTTTTCTCTTCACGCAGCAGGTGATTGGTCGAGATGTGTTTGTGCTGAGCAGAGGGGGGAGGGTGTTACAGAAGCTGAGACAGAATCTGACGCATTAGCATCAGCGCAGGAGCTGTTTTTATCAGCGCTTATACTGTATGCAAATGAGCTGTACGCTTTGAAGTTTGGTTTGTGTAAAACGTAAACAAATGTGCCAAAGCTGCATTAATCACATTATTACTCATGTATATGTTGAGCACAGAAGTACGGGAAAAGTCTGTAGAGCGGAGGTAGAGGGGACCATTTATTTTTTACATTTAATGTGGAGTGAATAAATAAAATCAGATTTATATAATAAACATATATGAATAAAACATGTCTTTTTTACATTAGTAATTCATTTTGTGCATAATTTTATATTGTTGTTGATCATAAATTAATTAAAGCAACAAAACAACCTGAAGAGCCACTTGGGAGCCAAAAGAGCCGGCTCTTTTTAGTGAGTCGAGCCGAAAGAGCCGGTTCTCTAAAAAGAGCCGGAATTCCCATCACTATCAATTCCCGTTTTCAGCGGCAGATTTCACGACTTGCAGCCTGTAATCTGCAGAATATGAATAACAGCTCTATAAGTGAAATTATATATTTCATATATAAGTCGCACCTGAGTAAATGTCTCAAACCATGAAAAAAGTGCGACATAAAATACAGTATGTTGTTATGCTATTTTCTGTAACTATCAGTAGTAAAAGCAGCACAGATCCGTCCCGTCTTAAGTGAGACCCTCTGTACAGAACGTGTCCACAGCTCATATCTGTCGTGTCCAGGGCAGCACTGGTTATTTGTGTTAGATGAAACTGTTTCGCGGGTGAAGTTTGTGTGACTCTGGTGTTTTGTCGGTTCCAGGAGAGTAACCTGAGAGCCGTGAAGCTGGAGGAGCAGGCGGGGGGAGACCTGGAGCAGCTGGAGAACAACGTGGTGCAGCTCCTGGACCAGGTCATCGAGGACTGCAGGTCTGAGGCAAAACGGGAACGAGTTTATACCGTTTATGTCCTTTAACATCTTCATCTGCTTATAGTTATAATCTATGACACCTGCAGGTTCTATTTGTGACGGTGTTTGAGCAGTTAAAAGCTCTATATTACACAAAACTGACTCCTGTGAGCTTTAAATCAAGTTATAATGTTGTTTCCTCCTCAAAAACAGACCTGGAGTTGTGTTTTGTTTCATTCACACTACAAATTTCTCTGATCTGGCCATGATTTTAAAGGTTATATCAAGTTATTCATGTTGTTTTTAGATTTATTATCGACTTTCTCGTTCAGAGACGCTTCATTCTAGTCTAGAGGTCAATTATTTTAAGAGAACTTGTCCAGTAAAATGATCATTTCATTACTTTTAAGTCATTTTCTGATAGATGTAAGTGTTTATATAAGTTTGATGTATTATTATTATTATTAAGCGTTTACATCTTACATTTTGGACAAGAGTTTTTGCTGCGACACCGCTTACAGTTAGAATGTCTGTTTTTCTAGGTATTTCTGAGCTCTAACACCACCTGTAACTGAATAAATGTAAAGCAGAGCTGTCACACTGTCCTCGTGTCTTTCACGTGTCTCGTACGTTCTGCAGTCAGAAGCTTCCGGACCTGGAGCAGTGGGCGTGTGCGACGTCTCTGGATCGCTCGCTCAGACACACACGTTCTCTGCAGCTCCAGCAGATCGTGGAATCTGCCCTGAGCCTCAAACACGGGCCTGAGACGGAGCTGACCGTGGTGCTGGAGCAGGCCGAGGAGTGGGCCGCCAGACTCCGAGACATGGCTCAAGAGGTGAGGACAAATATGTGTGAAGCCTGTTCATACTCTATAAGACTTAAGAACTTTGTTCTTGAGGTGATAAGAACAAAGTTCGTTTGGCTCTGACATTTCATACTTCATAAGATGTTCTGCTGCTTCTACATTATTGTGATAATGGCTGAGATGATAGTTTATGAACTATTGAGGCAGAGCCACAAACACCAGAACAAGAAGTCTACGCCGTGTCATTAACAGATTTTAAATATATACACACAGCCGTCGTTCTCCTCCGCTGATGTGTTTATGTCATAAATATACTAAAGTCTCTCTCGACCTGGAAAACTCAGCGCTCGCCGACCACAGCAGACAAACCTGGACACCTGTCAAGTATTTTTCTCCCGTTGTTCCACGCTGGAAGTGAATATTTCACCTACAAACTCCGCAATGCTATTATCGCTGTGTGTGATGCACGCTACAAATTCACAATGAAAATATAAAATAAATAACCAATCAGAGCGACGATGTCGGACATTGAGGCTGAACAAAGTTCTGCTCAGCTGAGACGTCAAGAACAAGCCTCAAGAACTGCTGAACAGGAGCTGAACAAAATGACGTCATTTTGTTCGGCTCAGGCTGCAAGAACAAAGTTCTTATGTCTTATGGAGTATATGGAATAGAATGGAATAGGCCTTTAGAATTATATTTTTATTCTGTTATCAACAAGTTAAGGTAGATGCAGATATAGACCAGGAGATAAATGAGGAGCAAGACCAGGATTTACACCAGGATTTACACCAGGAGCAAAACCAGGATTTAGACCAGCATCTAGACCAGGATCAAGACCAGGTTTTAATCCAGGATTGAGACCAGGATTGAGACCAAGTTTTAGACCTGGATCTAAACCAAGACCTAATCTGTGTCCTCTCCAAATGAATTAACTTATTAGAAAAATAAACAAAAACACAGAAAATCACATCATTTTGTGTTTTCATCTTAAACAAACAGACTCTTTTCTTCTTTTCCTCTTCTGTTTAACCCTCACCCTGCTCCCCTGCGGCGCCCCCTCGTGTCCAGCCTCAGAACAGCCTCCCGGACGTGGTGATCTGGATGCTGCAGGGAGATCGCAGACTGGCCTATCACCGAGTCCCCGCCCACACCGTCCTGTTCTCCACCAACCCACAGCACCGAGGGAAGCACTGCGGGCAGCTGCAGAACCTCTTCCTCAAGGTACCGGCCTGAGAAAGACCTCGGAGCGAGATCTCCACTGAAACACGTCAAAAGTTCTGATTTCGTGACTTATTTGGTCAATTTGGCTGGGGGTGTTCGACTAAAAAGTTTTAAGATCTGGTCAGAAAACTCAAGGGAAACACACAAAATAGATTTAAAGAGCACGTTTTCATTTTTCTGTGATCGGTGTGAGCGTTCGTGGTTTCCTGTTTAGTTTGATTTTCAACAAAAAAGTGAGACTGACCTGTTTAACTTGTTTATCGGCATCTCACCTCTTGTAGCTCCAACTGAGTCAGCTCTTTCTGGTCAGATTGTGTTCAAATAAACCTCAGATTAAAGTCTAATAGAGGTTCTGAGAGAGTAGTGCCTCCAGTTAGCGTCACACCCCCAGGGAACGTTGACGGCAGCAGCTGCAAAGTCTCAATGGTGATTAAAGTCCTGTTATCGTACACAAAATGGATTTTTGTGAGCTTTGTGCCATGTTCTAATGTTGTTATCCCCTTAAAAACAGACCTGGAGTTGTGTTTTGTTTCATTTACACGACAGAAAACACCCCGTTCCACCTTGTGATGTCATGAAGCGGTACATCCACCTTTTAGTTCAGTAGAGATTGGGAATGTCCAGGTATGAAATGATCCAAATGATTCTAGTGAAGGTGTGTGGAGTTTAAAAACACGCTGGAGCACTTCCTGTATCACCACATGGCTCTGTTCCCTGTCCCAGCAGATTTATCCTAAAACATGAATTTTTCCCAGTTTTATACAAGTAATGGCCCTATTTTTGACCAATCTGATCCTGCCGACAGTAAAGAGAGGCATAAACTGTCATTTGTGTTGGTAAAATACAAAAAAGCTGCTTAAAAATGACCAAAACACAAAGAAAATGTGACTAAACTGACTCATGTTCATCACGAATGAGCCGAGTGCTGAACAGTTCTTCTCGTTTCACAATTTTATTATTGCCAACCACCACAAACCATGTCCCAGTTTTTGATTTTGACAATCCGGTCACCCTACACATGACATCACAAGGTGGAACAGAGCGTTTTTACCGCAGTTTGAGAGAAGAACTCAGCCTGGATCTGCAGGTTTGAGTGTTAAACATGTGTGAATGAAACAAAACACCGCTCCAGGTGTGTGTGTGTGACGAGGAAACGACATTAGAACAGACTTTAGGTCAGAAAACAGCGACATATGGACCTCTAAAGTGGAGTAGTTCTGTCGCTGTAACCGTGCGCTCTGGTGTTTCTCTGCGTTCTCAGTATCCTTCAGGTTCGGGGGCAGAGGCGAAGCTCCCGGGGCAGATCCGGGTCAAAGTTTGGTTCGGTCTGAGCTCCGAGGTCAAGCACTTCAACGAATACGCCGAAGGGAAACTGTCCGTGTTCGCAGAGACGGTGAGGAAGAAGCACCCGCTTGAACATGTTTCAGCCCGTGTCGTGATAAGGCAGCGGAATGTGTCACGATTTTTCCCAACTCTTCATCCAACGAGGCCGACAGAGAACAGATTCTGTCCATGAAGAATTTATCCACAACGATCGAGGGAAGAAAGACGAAAACTTAAAGGAAACGACGACGAGCATCAGTGAAACGACTGAGCAACACTGACGTTCTGGTCCTGGAGGAAACAGGAGGAACTTGTTCATCCATCCATCCATCCATCCATCCATCTTCTTCCGCTTATCCGGGGCCGGGTCGCGGGGCAGCAGTCTATTTGTTCACTCAAATTAAAAATCGATTTCATGATGTCGATATCAGCACAGGTAGAGAGATTTGTTTCAATGTGAAAATCTGTAGCATTCGTACTGCACAAACCTGTCTATCTGTGCTAATATCGACATCGTGAAATCGATTTTTAGTTTTAAGTGAAGAATCAGTCTGAGTGAACAAGTTCCTCCTGTTTTCTCCAGGACCAGAACGTTAGTGCTGCTCAGTCGTTTCACTGATGCTCGGCGTCGTTTCCTTTAAGTTTTCGTCTTTCTTCCCTCGATCGTTGTGGATAAATTCTTCATGAAGAGTGTTTCTCCTTTGTGGAGCTTGTTGGATGAAGATTTGGTGATGGGGCAGATTTATGAAGCCGCTGGAGAATACGACACATTTACACACACATTTACACACACATTTACACACACGTTTACACGCACGTTTACACACGTTTACACACACATTTACACACACATTTACACACACGTTTACACACGTTTACGTTTACACACGTTTACACACGTTTACACACACGTTTACACACACGTTTACACACACGTTTACACACACATTCACACACACGTTTACACACACAATCACACACACGTTTACACACACGTTTACACACACGTTTACACACACGTTTACACACACGTTTACACACACGTTTACACACACGTTTACACACACATTTACACACACATTTACACACACGTTTACACACACATTTACACACACGTTTACACACACGTTTACACACACGTTTTTTCCATAAAAACCGTTAACCGGAAGTTACGTAACCCGACATCGCAGCACTACAGGCCATTGTGAAAAAGGTCTATATCCTGATATGGAAGTCTGATAAATGTTCCATTCATTTTTCCTCATAGACTTTTCGATATAAATAATAAATGAATAAATAAAGATTGAAAATTACTTATGGATGGAAGTCAAAACAACTACATGTTAAAAACACTGTGCATATGTGTATTCTTGACTTCTTATTCTATTTTATTTGTTGCATATTTAGTGTTTGTCTAAGTACCGCGGCAATTTCCTAATGTTGTGACCCTGTTCACTCACATGGCAACAAAACCTTTCTGATTCTGATTCTGATTGACACGTTCTTTAACCTTCTCGCACTTCGCAGCAGCATTAACCTGCTCCAGTCCCAGTTCGTTCCTGTGGGCAGAGAGCAAAGAAGTTTCATTGCTTTTATTTAGTTAAATATAAACAAATGCGCTCACGGTTTCTCTCGTGTCCGTCTCCAGTACGAGAACCAGACGCGGCTCGCCCTGGTGGGCAACTGGGGAACTACGGGCCTGACGTACCCGAAGTTCAGCGACGTGACGGGGAAAGTGAAGCTGCCCAGAGAGAGTTTCAAACCCTCCCCCGGCTGGAGCTGGGCCGGAGACTGGTACATCAGCCCCGAGAGGACGTGAGTGTCGGGTTCTGCTCTGGATTAGACTCGATATTCAATGCTGATTCTACGATGATAATGAAAAACACTCTTTACAGCAATCGTCGCTTTAAACAAATGTAAATACAGAAATATCAGAACTTTCTGTGCGATATTTTCACCATAAACATCTCCCCGTACCAGATTTAGATTAGATTAGATTAGATTAGATTAGATTAGCCTTTATTGTCTCCCTTGGGAGAAATTTGTCTTGGGACAGGGGCACTCCTGGCACATAGACATACAACATACAGCACACACACAGTGGACACATCAATTCATACAGTTCAACATTTGATAATATTGCACCATTCCCATAATTAGCATATTTTTGCACATTCCCTGGGGCTTAAAAAGTGTAAAAGTCAGTATTGCACATTCCCTGAAACCTATTCACAAAAATATTGCACCTTCCCTGGAGCCCGCCTATGAGCAGTATTGCATATTCCCCAAAGCGTATGTGCAAATAATATTGCACAGTCCCTGATGGCCGTACAGTAATACAGTAGAGCATTATTTCTTCAAGTTCAGCAAGGAAATCGAAAGGGGAATAAAAGAGTGCTTGAACCTGTTTCTCCTGCTGGTTGGGGCCCTGTACCTTCTTCCTGAGGGCATTAATTCAAATTGGTTGTGGAGGATGTGAGTCGGGTCATTACATATTTTACTCCCCAGTTTCACTAGTGTCTCTTGAAAGATCCTGAAGAGGACGGGGGGTCATGCCAATTATTTTACCCGCCCTTTTAGTCAAGCTTAAGATTTGAGCTTTCAGTTTGACAGATAGATGCCAAACCAGGTAGACATCCCATAATGAATAATAGACTCAATACATGCTCGATAAAAAAGCATTACATTTTTGTCCACTCCGTAAACCCTCAATCTTCTTAAAAAGTACAGACGCTGACTGATTCGTGAGCAAACAAATTCTACGTGCTTGCTCCAATTGAGTTGAGAATCAAAATAAACTCCCAAATCCTTGTAACAAGTCACCTGCTCTATATTCTGACCCTTAACTGCAACAAAACTGTGGTCACCAACAGATCTTGGATCAAAAATCATTTCTTTTGTTTTGTCAACATTTAAGACAAGATTATGTTCTTCACACCACTTTACCACTTGTTCAATTTCCGATTTATAGACATTTATTACAATATTTTGTGGTGAATCTGCTCCTTTTTCCTCTAAAAATGCCTTCACAGACTTAATCCAGAGAATGAAGATGTAAAAGTGCTTAGAACAGTTATTTCTTCATGTCGTCTGCACTGAAACGGAGCAAAGGATCATGGTCTATGTAGTTCCCTCTGTTTTTTTTTAGCTATTTCTGCATCTATATTATTGTGAGACCTTTGACAATACGATATCACCACATTTACATTATTGTTATGTCTCTATTTTGTGATTATCCTACAGGTCTAATATAATTGAATCTTTCAGCGTCTGTGGCAACAGCTGCACAGGTTTCATTGTGTTATTTTTGTTTTATAGATTCATATGGATTCGTAAACTGGTCTGGAAATGAGTTTGGCTGCAAAAAGCTGTACTGATTCCCACTTGATTTCTAAATGTGTCACTCTGTGGTTTATTTAACGTTTGCACTTACAGTTGTGCTCATAAGTTTACAGACCCTGACAGAATTTCACTGATTTCTTTTGATTTATTCACTTTAAGTAATTTAATGGATTACGTTACAAACTACATTTTGGGGTCTGTAATCTGCAGTCTGTAGGGGAATACAGTTTAAAGTAACCGTCCCAACGCTGAACGCAGTATAAGTTTCGTATGTGGTTGTGTCCCGTCAGTTTGCTGCTGGACGTGGACGCGGGTCACATGACGTTCACCGAGGAAGTGTTTGAAAACCAGATGCGTCTCCCGGGAGGACAGTGGATCGGGATGACCGAGGGATACACCGATGTGGTGAGGAGGGTTCTGCATTCGCCTCAGGAAACTCTTCTGTGTCTAAAGTGTTTTTCTTTGGTCAGAACGGAGAGAAGGCCGTGCCCAAAGACGAGGTGGAGTGTCCCCCGGGCTGGACCTGGGAGGACCCCGAGTGGAGCGAGGACCTCAACAGAGCCGTGGACGACCAAGGTCTGCCTGAACTCTCTGTACTCACTGTGGTTTTCTGTTTTAATAGCGCTTTTACATTGTCACGTGACTATTTCCTCCGTACCTTCAGGCTGGGAGTACGGCATCACCATCCCTCCGGACAGAAGACCAAAGTCCTGGGTCCCCGCAGAGAAAATGTACCACACGAACAGAAGGAGGCGCTGGATCAGGCTGAGGCACCGAGACCTCACCAAGATGGCCGCCCTCAGGAAGGTACAGCACCAGTTTGTACAAAGGACCTCCACAGAGGAGCTCCCCTCACCATAATCCACCATCTCAGAGGACAAAGGACCTCCAGTGAAGGGGTGTGACGGGAGCCAGGGTTGAGTCTGGACACCTGCCCGGTGGCTGGTGGGCCACAGGTTTGCGAGTCCACTTGGGGGGATGGGAAACGGCCCGCGCCGTCCGTACCCCATAGAGGGGCTCCGTGGGAAGGCCACCAGGTGAGATGGTGCCTCCCGGCCTCTCTTCTGAGAGGTCTGGCATGTGGGAAAGCTCCAGTGTCCCAGAGCCGTGCAGCTGAACCCGCTGTGCGCAGGAGCCTTGGATATAATCGGACCAGTTTTGATTGGTTTGCAAGTGAAAGCGGAACACACTGGAGTCTATCTGCTACTACTATACTATATCCTATATACTATATACTATATACTATATCCTATATACTATATCCTATATCCTATATACTATATCCTATATCCTGTATACTATATACTATATCCTATATACTATATCCTATATACGATATACACTATACTATATGCTATATCCTATATTCTATATACTATATCCTATATCCATCCATCCATCTTCTCCCGCTTAATCCAGCTGGGTCGCGGGGGCAGCGTGCTGCCCAATAATTATAGCACCTGACCCCCACTATGAACCCCTCTGCAGGTGGTGAGCCCACAGGAGGGTGGACAACATGGTCCTTGATGTTAGTTCATACTTGCTGCATGTTTTAAGCTGATTAAGCAACCTTCTTGCTGTGAGGCCTGAGTGTTGCCACTCAGCCACCGTGCCGCCTATATCCTATATACTATATACAATAGAACTATTTTACTGCCTGGGGCAGAACAAATAATCGAACTAGCGGAGTGCCCTAAACCAGGACTAAACCAGGAGGTTTAGATCTGGTGATACTTATATATTTCCTTAGCTGGTACTTGGAGTGTGGGATTTGTGTCATCTCCAAAGATCAAAATGTTTTACCTTTAGTTCAGTAGAGATTGGCAATTCCAGAACTGAATTTGGATTGGAGTACTGCATTAAAACATGGAATGAGTGCTAATTCTGCTCTTTTTCCTGGTGTTCCTGTAGCAGCGGGTGGAGGACCCGGACAGGGAGGGATGGGAATACGCCTCCGTGTTCGGCTGGAGGTTTCACATGAAGCCCAGGAAAACCGACAGCTTCAGGAGGAGGAGGTGGAGGTGCCGGATGGAGCCGCTGGAGATGACCGGACCGGCCGCCATCTTCGATCTGGAGTGCTCCCTGGTCAGGACTCAAACAGGACTAAAGCAGGACTAGACCAGGACTGAAACAGGACTAAAGCAGGACTAGACCAGGACTGAAACAGGACTAAAGCAGGACTAGACCAGGATTCAAACAGGACAAAAGCAGGAGTCAAACAGGACTGAAACAGGACTAAAGACGGACTGAAACAGGACTGAAAACAAGGACAAGACCAGGACTGAAACAGGACTAGACCAGGACTGAAACAGGACTAAAGCAGGACTAGACCAGGACTGAAACAGGACTAAAGCAGGAGTCAAACAGGACTGAAACAGGACTAAAGACGGACTGAAACAGGACTGAAAACAAGGACAAGACCAGGACTAAAGCAGGACTAGACCAGGACTGAAACAGGACTAAAGCAGGACTAGACCAGGATTCAAACAGGACTGAAAATAAGGACTAGACCAGGACTGAAACAGGACTGAAACAGGACTGAAACAGGACTCATACAGGACTAAAGCAGGACTGAACCGGGACTGAAAACAAGGGTTCAATCAGGACTTAACAAAGACCAAACCAGGACTAAACCAGGACTAAACCAGGACTAAACCAGGACTAAACCAGGACTAAACCAGGACTAAACTCTCTCTTGTGTCTGGTTCTCAGAGCAGTATTGAGGATCGCAGTGAAGACAAATCCGTCACAACCACATTTGGAGTCAACAGACCCACGATCTCCTGCTTCTTCGACCGTAAGAACAAAACAAAACAGAATTATTCAGAGTCAAGTCAATACTGTTGTAGGGAGTATTATCTGCGGTACAGGTGTAGGGACTATTATCTGTGGTACAGTTGTAGGGAGTATTATCTGTTACACAGTTGTAGGGAGTATTATCTGTGGTACAGGCTTTAAAGTGTGAGTAATGTTTCCTCATTAACTTCACATTGGAGTTGTGTTTTATCTGCACACTTTAGTAAAATATTTATTATACGATATTTTAGCTTGTTTCTTGTGTTTTCAGGCGGGACCCGTTACCACCTGCGCTGTTACCTGTATCAGGCCAGAGACCTGCCGGCTATGGACAAGGACAGCTTCTCTGGTAACAAAACTAAAAACTCAAACCAAAACAGCGCACGACGAGACCACAACAACACGCTTTTCCACGAATCTTTCTTTTTTATTTCTCACTGAAGCATCAAAACTATGACTGACACATGTTTAGAGTGTCTAGACGTTCCTATTTTCCCCGGGACAGTCCCAGTTTTGAGCCCCGTGTCCCCCTGTCCCTGCAGATTTATACAAAACCACTGATTTGTCCCAGTTTTAGACAAGAAATGTCCCACGTGTTCCCTATTTTTGACCAATCTGATTCCTGCAACAGTAAAGAGAGGAATATATTATCATTTGTTTTGGTAAAATACAGAAACCAGGCTTGAAAATTACAAAAAGAAGTCCCTCAGATTATGGCCGACCCAGAAATGAGTCGAGAATGGACGGTTTTACTCGGCTCTTTTCACAGTTAGGATGTAACAGCAACGTAAATCTGGTGATATCGTATCGTCAAAGGTCTCACAGTAACATCGTGGAGCATCACAATATATCGAATCCCAAATCTCTTTGCATAAATGAACAGTTCTGATGCAGAAATAGCTAAAAAAAAACAGAGGGAACTACATAGACCATGATCCTTTGCTCCGTTTCAGTGCAGACGACATGAAGAAATAACTGTTCTAAGCACTTTTACATCTTCATTCTTTGGATTAAGTCTTGTGAAGCATTTTTAGAGGAAAAAGCAGCAGATTCACAGTTTTATATTGTAATAAATCTGGTCCAGTGAGATGTTTATGGTGAAAATATCGTACAGAGAGATTTGGATTTCGTTCCATCCCTAATGACAATAAATGTTGTACCAAATGACTGGGCAAAGCATTTTAGAATTTTTTAAAAACACCTTTTGCTTTGGACTCTGGTTTGCACTTTTCTCATTTCTTGACTTAATAAAAATTAAAGCCAAAAGAAATCATAATTATGAGTTTAAAATCATAATTATGAGATTAAAAGTCATAATTATGAGTTTAAAAATCATAATTATGAGTTTAAAAGTCATAATTATGAGTTTAAAAGTCATAATTATGAGTTTAAAAATCATAATTATGAGTTTAAAAGTCATAATTATGAGTTTAAAAGTCATAATTATGAGATTAAAAGTCATAACTATGAGTTAAAAAGTCATAATTAAGAATGATGATGTGCAAAGTGTCTATGTGACTCCATGGAGCTGGTTTAGTCCAAACGAGATGAGGTTAAAACTCATAATTCTGACTTTCCGTGAGGCTTTTATTCTTTTTATTTACTGGCGAAAATGGGCTTCCATAGTTTGCCGCTCTGTCCGTAAAAAACACGTGTTCTATGTCCCGTGTGGTGTCCTCTCCGCAGACGCTTACGCCATCGTGTCGTTCCTGCACCAGTCCCAGAAAACAGTGACGGTGCGAAACTCCCTGAACCCGACGTGGGACCAGACGCTCGTGTTTTATGAGGTCGAGATCTTTGGAGACGAGGAAAACACCCGGAGCAACCCGCCCAGCGTGGTGGTGGAGCTGTACGACCAGGACTCATACGTACGTACTGAGGCCGCACTTCTGCTAAAGCTGCACCACGTCACTTTTCTGTCCGGGGTGCGTCAGCTGCTCGTCTCTATGGAGACGTCGTTGCTCTGCCTGGAATGTTCCACAGCGTGACATTAAACCTCATGTGTGCGTCTTTATCTCTCAGAAGGTTTTCGAATTTCATCTCAAAAAGAACAAAACAAAACAAGGGACTAAACCGGGATTAAACCAGGACTGAACCAGGACTAAACCAGGACTGAACCAGGACTGAACCAGGACTGAATTGGGACTAAACCAGGACTGAACCAGGACTAAACCAGGACTAAACCAGGACTGAACCAGGACTAAACCAGGACTGAACCAGGACTAAACCGGGATTAAACCAGGACGAAACCAGGACTAAGCCAAGACTGAACCAGGACTAAACCAGGACTGAACCAGGTCTGAATTAGCACTAAACCAGGACTAAACTAGGACTAAACTAGGTCTAAAATAGGACTAAACTGGGAATAAACCGGGACTAAACCAGGCCTGATCCGGATTTATACCAGGACCTATAACTGAAGTGACTATCTAAACCCTCAGGACAAGTTACAGGTCAGATCTACGGAGTGGCAAAGGATTTGAGCACTATAAACAACTGAATAAATGTAAGAATAAATACAATAGAAAAGTTTAATGCCGCACTGTGAAACATTCTTGGCAAAGCAAAGGTCTCTATTATAACTACATTGTAACACAGATGAGAAAATAGTGTCATATGAGCCCTTTGAATCTGAAATGATACTTTATCTGTTTGTTGTCTGGATGGTAAATGCTCGGGGCTGATGCTCTGCTCTTCTCCCCAGGGGGCGGATGAGTTCATGGGCCGTTGCGTTTGCCAGCCGTCCTTCAGCCCGGAGCCTCGTCTGTCCTGGTTCCCGGTGCTCAGGGCGGGAAGGCCGGCCGGGGAGCTGCTCGCCGCCTTCCACATCGTCCAGAGGGATAAGGTCCGGCACACGACGACAACACGGCGCTTTCAGTGACATTCTGGTGTCCACGGGGTTCAGAATGACGGAAAATTAGGACTGAAGCTAAATTACGATAAAGCTTCTGTGCCCTGCCCCTGTAGAGCACTTCCTTTTAACGCAATTAGATATATTAATTTATCTCTATAATATTTTATTGACTACAGTCGTGGCCAAAAGTTTTGAGAAAGACACAAATATTAGATTTTCACAGGTTCTGCACAGAATCACATCACAAATTCAACCATCTGGCGAGAATTCAAGCAGAAAGTTATGACTAGATTTTTTTTGAACTTCAGGTATAACCGTTAAGATGAGACCAACACATTACGGCTCAAGCTGGAGAAACTGCGGCGCAGTCGATGCAAAACACACTCATTTACTTTGGCCTTGTCCTAAACTGGATTTGTTTTGAAAAGAAGATTTTAATGCTCGAAGACCTACGGTAAACCAGGATTAAACCAGGATTAAACCAGGACTAAAGCAGGACTAAACTGGGACTAAACCGGGACTAAACCGGGACTAAACCAGGATTAAACCAGTACTAAATCAGGATTGAACCAGGACTAAACTAAGACTATACCAGGACTAAACTTGGACCAAACTGGTACTAAACCAGGACTAAACCAGGACTAAATCAATACTGAACCAGGACTAAACTAAGACAAAACCATCACTAAACTGGGACTAAACCAGGACTAAACCAGGACTAAACCAGGACTAAACCAGGATGAAACTTGGACCAAACCGGTACTAAACTGGGACTAATCCGGCATTAAACCAGGACTAAACCAGGACTAAACTAAGACAAAACCATCACTAAACTGGGACTAATCCAGGACTAAACCAGGACTAAACCATGACTAAACCAGGACTGAACCAGGACTGAACCAGGACTAAACTGGGACTAATCCGGCATTAAACCAGGACTAAACTAAGACAAAACCATCACTAAACTGGGACTAATCCAGGATCAAACCAGGACTAAACCTGGACTAAACTAAGACTATACCAGGACTAAACTTGGACCAAACCGGTACTAAACCAGGACTAAACCGGGACTAAATCAATACTGAACCAGGACTAAACTAAGACAAAACCATCACTAAACTGGGACTAATCCAGGATTAAACCAGGACTAAACCAGGACTGAACCAGGACTAAACTGGGACTAATCTGGCATTAAACCAGGACTAAATCAGGATTGAACCAGGACTAAACTAAGACTACACCAGGACCTAACCGTGACTAAACTCTAGGACTGAACCAGGGCGAAATTAGGACCAAACCAGGACTAAACTGGCACTAAAATGAGACTAATCTGGGACTGAACCAGGACTAAACCAGGACTAAACCAGGATTGAACCGAATTTGTACCAGGACCTATAACTGAAGTGACTGTCTAAACCCTCAGGAGAAGTTACAGGTCAGATCTACGGAGTGGCAAAGTCTTTGAGCACTAGAAAGAACTGAATACATGTAAGAATAGAATAGAATAGAAGAGAAAAGTTTAATGCCGCACTGTGAAACATTCTCGGCAAATAATAATGTCAAACTGTAAGTCAGAGATTCCCAACTTTCTTCACCCAGGGACCCGTATTTTCCCCAAAACTCGATCCTGACCTCCATGTTTAGAAGCTCCAGCGTCAAATTTCGTTATAGAAAATCATGTCTGTAATAAAGAGAAGGATGGAGCTCTTTAGAAAACAAATATTATGCATTAAATCTCAAATTTACCAACCACATTTCTGTTTTTTTCTCGTCTCACAGCCTTCGGTCCATCACATCCCCGGTCTGGAGGTCGGTTTGCAGATTTCACTGTTTATTTTCGCGCCAATTCTCATTTCAAATCTTTTAATCTCTTAATAATGTTTCGTCTTTGTGTCACAGGGGGACGTTGTGACCTCGTATCAGGTTTTGGACGAGGTATTAATGTTAAAGCTCCTAAATTGCACGAAAACGTCTTCTTCAAACTGATTTCTCCGCTGAATCTGCTTCTCGCTTGTTTTTCAGCTCATGTTCACTGGATTCCTCCCTGAAACTCAACAGCAATGGGTGAAAACAAGACTTGCTTTAAAAATCCACTCATAATTTGTGAATTTTAACACTGTAATTTGTGTTTTTCTTGCCGAAAAATCAATTATTTGTGCCATTTTCCAGCCTGAAGAGTCGGATTTGCCGCCTCCTCCTCCTCAAAGGGAACCAAACGTCTTCATTGTTCCACAGGGAATAAAACCGGTGTTGCAGAGGACGGCTATTGAGGTGACACCATTTAACATCCTCTTTTAAAACATAGGCCTGTTATTATTAATATAAAACCCTAAAATATGCTTAAAAAGAGTTCTTTGGGAAACGTACTCACTGAACTAAATGGTAACTGTATGTCTAATAGAATAAAAGAACCTTAAATTCTCTCAGAAATTCCAGTGTTTGTATCAATTGGACAGATTTTTCATCAATTAAATGAACTAAATCAACTAAAATATTCGTAATTTGTTTATTTTAGCCCATTACTTTTGTTCCCCAATAAAAAAACAACATGAAAACTCCCCAAATCACTCAATTTCTACCATTTTGTTGTCAGATTTTGGCGTGGGGGGTGCGTAACCTGAAGAGTTTCCAGCTGGCGAGCGTTACCTCCCCCAGCCTGCAGGTGGAGTGTGGGGGCGTCATGGTGCAGAGCTGCGTCATCCGCAACGTGAAGAAGAACCCCAACTTTGAGATCAACACGCTCATCCTGGACGTGGTGAGCGCCAACTACAAACACACGAGTTAAACCTGAATTCAAAATAATATCCACAATAATATCCGTTTAAAAACGTCTCTGTGCTCCTACAGCTGTTCTGATACAGCTGCAGATCGGGGTGGAACGGTGCACAAAAATCACGGCTCGGTTCGTGCTTCGGTTTTGACTTGACGGTTTAGTTCATTTTCGGTGCAGTTTGGGAACAGAATGCAAAAATGTCACATGTTTGAATGATAAAATGCAGCACTTCTTTCCCCCCAAAAGGACCAAACCCTGAGTCTGCTGCAACACAAATACAAATACAATACAATACAAATACAAATACAAATACAAATACAAATACAAATACAATACAAATACAAATACAAATACAAATACAAATACAAATACAAATACAATACAATACAATACAAATACAATACAAATACAAATACAAATACAAATACAAATACAAATACAAATACAAATACAAATACAAATACAAATACAATACAAATACAATACAAATACAATACAATACAATACAAATACAAATACAATACAATACAGAGCGCTCAGGGAAAGAGTAAACAGTAAACAAACCGTGAAAAACATTGCTAATTATAAGAACTAATATCATAATTATAACAATTATAATAATTAAATAAAATTAAAATATAATAATCATAATAAAAACGTACTGTACTGCATTATATACAGCAAACCTGTGGTCAAGCTACAAAAAGGAGAGTATATACAAACTCAGCGGGACGTATAATGACTGCCTCAGGATTATGATGAAAAGGCCGAGATGGGAAAGTGATCAGATCTGAGGGATCAGAACTTTTCATGCAAATCTGCGCCGTTTAATTCATCTGTGGCCTTAATGACTGTGAGAGCAGCTTTATCATGAGCCAAAACAAATGCACAAACAAATGGCAAAGTTAGTAACACAAGATACCACATGAGGTGTTTTTGGAGCGTGTGTTTGGACCAAGAGTCTGTAATAAAGTTTGATGATGATGAATTATAATTATAATTGTTTAGATCTGGTTTCAACCTGGTTCAGTCCTGGTTTGGACCTGGTTTAGATCTGGTTCCCGGGGGCTGAGCCAGGGGCCTTCCCGGTGCAGGCGGCTGGTGCTTTACAGCTCGTCTCGTCCGGATCTCTGTTTCCCGGGGCTGTGGGATCAGGCGCCAGCGACACCTTGAGGGAATCCCCCCTGCACCGAGCGGCCGTCCTTTCCCTGCTGAGTTAAATATCACCCTGATGAATGTCTCGCTCACAAACTGGCCCCACCGGACGGTCTGTGAGCCCCACTCACGTTAATTCAACTGTTTTGTACAGAAGCGTCACGACATTCTGAGTCAGGGATGTAGTTTTACGTCTGCTGTAGTGCAGGGAGCGCGAGTGAAAACTGACAAAATCGGCTGTGTTATTCAGAGGGTCATTTTGTCAACTGAAGTCAATACAAATTGCGTGAAGTCACTGGTGCACAGCCCTGAACCGAACGACTCGTACCAAAACAGTTTAGTTTGAATACAAAAGCTCCGGATCGTTCTAAAGACCCTCAGGAAAGCTTCACTTCTCTCCAGTGAACGGGACTTTTTTAGTATCTAGTTCGACGTTACTTTTGGTTTTCTTTGGCGTGTTTTTCGATAATCTCTGCCTGTGTTTGCGGTTTCAGAGGCTGCCTCAGGAGGAGCTGTTCATGCCCCCCCTGGTGGTGAAGGTCATCGATAACCGTCAGTTTGGGAGGAGGCCCGTGGTGGGACAGTGCTCCATCCGGGCTCTGGAGGACTACCGCTCAGACCCGGGACCGGACCAGGACCAGGACCGGGACCAGGGCCGGGGGGAGGAGGAGGACGGAGCTGGAATCACGAGTGAGTCGCTCTGGCCTCACGATGGGGGGGCTGTGCATTTTGTGGTTTTATGGGAGTCGTCAACATTCCCTGGAGGTTGAGAAGCTCTGTTATCTGTTGTCTTCCTCATATTAGACACTCGTATTAATAACATTTTAAATAACGCGTTACTTTACCATTAACACGTCAAACTTGTTTTCTTCTTTTGTTCCTTCAGACCGTCGTCCGGACTCGTTTTGTGATGATATTTTGGTGAACATCGGAGACGAGGAGCCGCTCATTTCTGATCAGGTAAATCAGCTGTGGCAGAGTTTGAAGTTTGACGCGTGTTTAAACTCTTGTTTCTTTGCGCCCTCTGCTGGTAACCCTGCTGTTTTGTCCTGATCCCCTCAGACAGGTTAAGATTAAAGGTCCTGTATGACACAAACGTGACTCTTGTGAAGCTTTAAGTCATGATTTAATGTTGTTTCCGCCTCAAAAACAGACCTGGAGTTGTGTTTTTGTTACGTTTGACGTTTGAGATTTGGGGGTGAAAGAATCAGGTGGCGGCTGAGTGGCGAGTCCTCCCGCCTCAGCAAGATTCGGGTTCGATCTCCTGGGCTTTTCTGTGTGGAGTTTGCACGTTCTCCCCGTGTCTGGATGTTTCCTCCGGTTTCCCCCATCAACCCAAAACATGCAGCTCCACCATGAACTGACATCAAGCCTGAAAAGTCCGTCCTCCTGTGTGAGTTCATAGGAGTCTGAGCGTTTCTAGTCTTGTTTTTGTTGAATTTGTATTTTTATTATTAGTGCTGTCAAACTATTCTTTTTCAAAATCAGATTAATCACACTTTCGAATTTTGGTTAATCATGATTTTATTTATTTATTTATTCGTTTATTCGTTTATTTGTCAGGGACTGTACGAAAAAAAGAAACGTTGCGACCAAATGGGTAACTGTCCCTGGTTTGGCTTTTACAAATATTAAGTACAAACATAACAAAACACAGTGAAATTTGTAAAATACAGTCTAAAAATAAAAACAATAAGAGGAAGAGATCTGCCATTTGAGACAAATCTGGTCACGTTACACCTTGAGTCCATTTGCAGTTTAGTGCTGCTCTGTGGATTGTTCTGGATCCAGAGCTTCAGCTTTAATGAGGAAAAAGTCTCAGGTTCGACTGAGACTTTAGCTCCAGAGGTGAAGAGCTCCACAGCTGTGAACCCAGAGCAGTTCTACATCTCTTCACTCTCCCACTGACGATTAATCGCAGTTAATTATTCTTAAAATTGCTCCGATTTTTTGTGAGCAAAGATCTAAAACTTTTTGTACACACACAAAAGTTCATTTCCCTCCAATACTGTTCACAAATCTGTCTAAATCCGTGTCAGTGCATTTCTCCTTTGTCCAGATAATCCATCAGGTTTGGCAGCTCCAGATGCTGATAGAGCAGGATTAGTGCACAGCCTCAGCCTCGAAGACCTACACGATACACGATAACGAGGAATATGTTTTCTATAACCGCGCAGAACTTTGTAACGGTAAAAGACAGAAACGTCCTTTTCCCCTCTGAAAGTGCAGACATAGAGGTTTCCGTACATTTCTGCGGCTTTATCCTACGTCACACTCACGCTGTGTGATGACGGGAGCAAAACGAGTGTCCAACAGGAACTTTGTTTTCCCCAAACTCATGCGCTCCGTCCATTTTGATCGAGCCAAACTTTGCCAAAGAGTGAAGTGAGTCAAGATGGTCGACTCCTCTGACTGTGTGTGTTTATAACGAGGGAAAAAGTCGCTCTAAGTGGAGTTAATTCTCACACACATGGAAAATGACACATCTTGGTGTGTGTAATTGTGCATCTCTTTCTATTTTTATTTAAAGGTTTATTTCAGTCCAAATGAACAAATCCAAATGTAATTTCCACCCTGGAAATGCAGAAGTGCTGTGGCTCTGGCCCTGGACCTGACAGGAGCTGTTTCCAGGACTGGACCAGGAAAGTCATGGAGCCACTGCACTTTTTTTTGTTTTTAGGGCAATAAGGAGATTTTTAATTTACTTACAGACTTGAGATTTTGCATTTTTGTAGCTCAGGCCCTAAATTAAGCATTTTTTATGTCCAAAAAGTTGTTTCTACATGTTTGCTGTGGGTTTTGTATAAAAGAGTGTGAATTTTATTTTCTGTTCAGTGCATAATTCATTCACATTCTAGAGCTCTGACAAACAGCTCAGTGCAACAAATGGAAGCCAGTATTATTTTTTATTATTATTACACATAAACCAACACCTCTAGTAACATAACGCTGACAGTTTGTGTGGCTTGTGCTAACGTGACCTCCGTGAAGTCGCCCCCATCAAACTCAAACCTACACAAAAACTGTGTCAATCGTTTGTGCTGCAAGAAGTTTTGTTTGTGCTTCTTTAGTTTTGGAGACATTAACGATTCTTTTACAGGTCAAACTGGGGTCAGACCCACAGGAAGCTTCAAAATGCTCGAAAACGCCCAAAATCGTCAATCGTTTGTGCTTCGTTTGTGCTGTTTTGTGCTGTGACAGTTTCATTTGTGTGAGTTTATTTCTAAAATTATTCATTATTATTTCTGTGGTAATTACAGGACGTCATTTCTGCTCAGCTGACGGAGACAAACCACAAAACTAGTGTCGAAAACGACCTGAGGCTGAGGAAAAGTCTGTCTCAGTCTTTAGTCTTTTGCTTTTGATTCATATTTTCTATAATAACACAGACTTTTCCTCAGCCTCAGGTCGTTTCTCTTCACTAGTTTTGTGGAGTTTGTCTCCGTCAGATGAGCAGAAATGACGTCCTATAATTACCACAGAAATAATAATGAAGAATTTTAGAAATAAACTCACACAAATGAAACTGTCACAGCACAAAACAGCACAAACCAAATGCAAACGTTTCCGATAATTTTGTTCCTGTTTTGAGGCTGTTTCACATTCTGAGGTTCTGGACGATGTCATCGACCAAAATAAAACTGTGAATATCTGAAGAACCAGAATCGCAAATGAAACTTTTTGCAGCACAAACGATTGACTCCATTTTGGGCGTTTTCGAGCATTTTGAAGCTTCCTGTGGGTCTGACCCCAGTTTGACCTGTAAAAGAATCGTTCATTTCTCCAAAACTAAAGCAGCACAAATGAAACTTTTTGCAGCACAAACGATCGACATAGTTTTTGTGTAGGTTTTTGCGCTTGATGGGGGCGACTTCACGGAGGTGCTAACGTGCTAACGTGCTAACCTGTTTCCACACGTGTCTGTGTGTCTTTGTGTGCTGCTTTTGTGCTGCTGGTGTGTTGTAGCTCGCTGACGGCGCCGGCTCTGCGATCCTTAACCTCTCCAGCTCCTCTGCCAGTCTCCACGTGGGTAACGAGGCCACAGACTCTCCCTTTAACCCTTCACTCACTCAGCCGTATGTTTGTGTCCATCGTTAAACTGA
Source organism: Odontamblyopus rebecca (assembly GCA_030686955.1). Taxonomy (NCBI): domain Eukaryota; kingdom Metazoa; phylum Chordata; class Actinopteri; order Gobiiformes; family Gobiidae; genus Odontamblyopus; species Odontamblyopus rebecca. The sequence continues at coordinate 3,694,223 of CM060672.1, forward strand.
CCATTTCTCCCACTAAGAACGCCTCGGTTTTATATAAAGCTGCAAAGTGAATCGCGATTAAATCAAAATTGCAGTTTAAATGGACACAATAAACCGCATTTTTGTGTATGAACCTTGGATAATACCAAATTCTGTGCGTTATTTAATGTTTTGTCCTTCAAATTACACAGACTTTAAATGATAAATCTGAAATTTCCTGCAGACATTTACTCTTTAAAGGTCGGATATTACGCAAAACTGACTCTTGTTAAGCTTTAAGTCATGTTTTAACGTTGTTTCCTCCTCAAAAACAGAGCTGGAGTTGCGTTTTGTTTCATTCACATGTTTGAGTAACACTTTATTATTCGTCTGTTTACATCTCCAAAGCCACAAACGCTCTGTTCCACCTTGTGATGTCACGAAGTCTGTAGTTTTCAAGTGAACAGCGCCTTCGGTTCAGTCGAGATCGGATCATAGTTTCTTTCACAAACAAAATCTCGTGTCTCTTTTCGGGTGGAGGCTCCGTCAAACTCTTTTTTCAGCTGTTATTCTTTTGTCTGGAATGTTCCGCAGTACGGCATTAAACCTTTCTATCATCACGGAACCCAAACCAGGTTCCATGTCAGCTCTGCGGAGAGGCGACCCCCGCTCACAGTCAGAACGCCCGTTTTTCTAGGGATCGCCGAGCTCTAAAACCTCCTGTGATTGAATAAATGTAAAGTCGAGCTGTTTAATGTCACACTGCGGAACATTCCGGGCAGAGAAATGACGTATCTATGGAAACGAGCAGGTAGAACAGACTAAATGTGCAGAATTTGTGTGTTAAACGTGTGTGAACGAAACGAAACACAACTCCAGGTCTGTTTGTGACGAGGAAACGACATTAGAACAGATCAGAAAATACGAAAAAACTTTATTTTTACTTTAGTAGAACTTTTCCCAAATATATTTTCACTTTTTACTTTGTACTTCTACTTGAGTGCTATTATTTCAAAGTAACGTTACTCTTACTAAAGTACAGTCGTTGGCTTCTCTTCCTCTTCCACGTCTGTCTGAAAACGTTGTGATGTTTCGTGTTACAGAAAGAAAACGATCTCTACAAGTCAAAGCTAATTTTCGCTTTTTTAAAAACGTTTTTAATGCATTTTGTCGCCGGAAAATGATCGCCGTGTTTTTCCGTCTTCCAAACGTTCAGTCAACATCAAAATCTGTCATTCCGAAAACAGTTCTAGAAGCTGTTTAACATCTCCTGACGCACATGGAGTTTTGGTTTAATGTCCGATTCTTCCGTTCATTTGGTCCAAAATATCTCAAATGTCCTTGTGTGGTTTTTGTTTTGTTGTGGTGTTGAAAGTCGTGTTTGTACGAAGTGTGCGGCGTGTTTGAGTCTCATATGAACTCAAATAGCCTTTTAAAGAAATGTAAATGTGACTTGTGTTTTCCTCTCGCACGCGTTCAGACGGTCAGTTGGGTAAGTATTCGGAATATACACGACATTTGTTTACGAGCTTTCATCAGACACTTTGCACTGCACAGTCAAAAACTCAGGATATCGTCTTTCTTTAGATCACATGTGTCAAACATGCGGCCCGGGGGCCAGATCCGGCCCTCCAAGACCTTTAATCTGGCCCTCGGCTGATTTTTCTATTAAAATACTTAAAATTTTCTGATTTTTCTGTTAATTTTCTGCACCGTTTAGCACAGCAGCGTCTCCGGTGTTTCTGTACGTTGCGACTCCCACCAGAGCAGCACAAATGAAGACTTTCCTCTTTCCAAACGCTCTTAAAGGACGATCGTTTTGACTGTCGACCGTGACCCTCATCAGCAAAATGTCAAAAAATGAGAAAAGCAGATGCTGAGTTCAGGATTTCCCAAGAAAAATAGTCTAATTCTTATTTGTTGACAGAGGTGAATGGGAAATCTGTGCTCAGTGTGTTTGGAACAACTGGCGTTGCTCGAGGAATATAATCTTAAACACGACTACGAGACACGGAGAAAAATACAATAACTTGAAGAGAGAACTGAGTTTTCTGATCCGGCCCTTTGGGATCAAAGTAGGCTGCATACGGCCCCCGGACCAAAATGAGTTTGACACCCCTGGTTTAGATGATATCCTGAGTTTTCTTTTCTACTCCCCCGTGTCCTTATATCTGTGTAATCCAGTGATTCATGATGTCTCGCCCCGTTTGGCCGTTATCGGCTGCAGGAATTTTTGTGCGCGCGATCGTCTTGTGACTGTGGTGATGGTGTCGTGTCATTTCTTTCTTAACATTTTTCTTTCATACGAACTGTGTCGAGCAAAAAAAGAAAGTGGTCGGACGAATATGTGAATATGGATTCACACGTGCACCAATAAAATATGTACAGTCGTGGCCAGAAGTTTTGAGAAAGAAACAAATATTAGATTTTCACAGGTTCTGCTGCTGCTTCAGGGTTTTAGGTGTTTTCTCACATGTTTTTATGGTTCACTGAAATATAATTACAAGCATTTTATAAGTATCAAAAGCTTTGATTGACAATTACACTGAGTTCATGCAACAAGTCGATATTTGCAGTGTTGATCCTTCTTCAATCAACTTCTGGACCAAATCCTGACTGAGGCCGTCCATTCTTACATAATCAACGCTTTGAGTTTGTCAGAATTTGTGTTTTTTTTTTGTCCACCGCCTCTTGAGGATTGACCACAAGTTCTCAGTGGGATTAAGATCTGGGGAGTTTCCTGGACCCAAAATCTTCATGTTTTGTTCCCTGAGCCGTTTAGTTATTCCGTTTGCTTTATGGCGAGGTCCATCCTGCTGGAAAAGGCTTTGTTCATCACCAAACTGCTCTCGGACGGTTGGGCGAAGTTGCTCTCACCAAAATTACCAAAATTAATATTTGTGTCATTCTCACAACTTTTGGCCACAACTGTACAGTTATGTGTTTAATTTGAAAAAGACATATTTCATTTTCCCAATTAAGAAGGGCTTCGGTGAATGTGCAGGTGAAACTAGTGGGGTTCAGCACCTCCAACAGGTCCTTGGGCTCCTCCTTACGCCCGTCTTTGTGCCTCTGTTTCTGCTCACTCTGGAGGGTTTGTCCGGTTTTGCTTATGGGCAGTGTAAAGCTTCAGGAGGGGGTTTAATGGATCTTTAACACTGAACATTTTACACACAACGACTTAATTCACATCATATTTTAGTGGCAAAACTTTTCTCAAAATCTCCAGAGAAACAAGACGGGATTTGCGCTCAACTGGACAATAGTTCGCATCTCGATCGAGTTGATGCACGAAACACAAACTATGACAATCGAAGGTGTTTGTGTTTCCTGAGGCTCTGTGGGTGTTTGTGTTTCCTGAGGCTCTGTGGGTGTTTGTGTTTCCTGAGGCTCTGTGGGTGTTTGTGTTTCCTGAGGCTCTGTGGGTGTTTGTGTTTCCTGAGGCTCTGTGGGTGTTTTCAGGTGGAGGAGTTCATCGACTGGTGGAGTAAATTCTACGCTTCAACTGGAGACAAGAGCAAATGTGGAACATACCTGGAGAAAGGACTGGACACACTCAAGGTAACTGTGAATACGACTGATACTATTAATACTACAGGTAAAATACTACACCCCCACCCCCTTCTCTCTCCTCTCTCTCTTCTTTTCTCTCTCCTCTCTTCTCTTCTTCTCTCAGAACGTCAGAACTCAAACTTTGTTAAATCCGTTTGTGATAAACCCTCAGACGTTTTAGCACAGACTGAACTTCGTCTTTTTGTGTCTCCATCTTTGTTCTGGCGCATCACCTTTAGCCCCGCCCCCAAACCCAAACGCTGCTCTGTGATTGGTCGGAACCCCTGATCCTCCCGACTCTATTTCCTGTAGTTTTATTCTGATTTACGGCCTGAATTCTGAATCGTTTCTGCTTTTCCTGCAGGTGTTCGACTGTGAGCTGGAGCGTGTGGAGCAGTTCGGGGGTTTGTCCGATTTCTGCCGCACGTTTAAACTCTTCCGGGGGCGGAGCCAAGACGAGGGCGACGACCCGTCTGTGGTCGGCGAGTTCAAGGTGACTATCATTGCAACGTCTTTAAAGGTTCATTGCGTAACTTTTCTGCCGCAGGGTCCGACAAATACTTTTCTTTTCCTGCAGTTTTTCTGGGTATTTCTGAGCTCTAAAACCGCCTGTGAGTGAATAAATGTAAAGTCGAGCTATTTAAAGTCACACTGCGGAACATTCCGGGCAGAACAATGGCGTATCCATAGAAACAAGCAGGTGACGGACCCCCAACCGAAAAGTTACGCAATGTACCTTTAATAATAAGTAATAGCGCAGTTTTAATTAGTTTTGTTTGGTGTTTTTCTAACACAGTCGGGTCTAGACATGTTAAGTGAAGTGTCTTGCTCAAGGACACAACGACTATACACTCAGAGGCAGTGCTGGGGAAGTCCTGGTTTAGTCCTGGTTTAGTCCTGGTTTAGTCCCGGTTTACTTCTGGTTTAGTCCTGGTTTAGTCCTGGTTTAGTCCTGGTTTAGTCCTGGTTCAGTCCTGATTTAGTCCTGATTTAGTCCTGGTTTAGTCCTGGCGTAGTTCTGGGATAGTCCTGACATAGTCCTGATTTAGTCTTCTTTTAGTCCTGGTTTACTTTTGGTTTACCCCTGGTCTTGTCCTGGTCTAGTCCTGGTGTAATTCTGGGGTAGTCTTGTAGTAGTTCAGGTTTAGGCCTGGTTTAGTCCTGGTTTAATCCTCTTTTAGTCCTGGTTTAGTCCCAGTTTAGTACTGGTGTAGACCTGGTTTAGTCCTGGATTAGTCCAGGATTAATCCTGGATTAGTCTTCTTTTAGTCCTGGTTTTGTCCTGTTTTACTTCTGGTTTAGTTCTGGTTTAGTCCTAGTTTAGTTCTGGTGTAGTCCTGAGGTAGTTCTGGCTTAGTCCCGGTTTAATTTTCTTTTAGTCCTGGTTTACTTTTGGTTTACCCCTGGTCTAGTCCTGGTGTAGTCCTGGTGTAGTCCCGGGGGTAGTCCTGGTCTAGTCCTGGTGTAGTCCTGGTGTAGTCCTGGGGTAGTCCTGGTCTAGTACTGGTGTAGTCTTGGTGTAGTCCTGGTGTAGTCCTGGTGTAGTCCTGGTGTAGTCCTGGTCTAGTACTGGTGTAGTCTTGGTGTAGTCCTGGTGTAGTCCTGGTCTGGTACTGGTGTAGTCCTGGTGTAGTCCTGGTGTAGTCCTGGTGTAGTCCTGGGGTAGTCCTGGTGTAGTCCTGGTGTAGTCCTGGTGTAGTCCTGGGGTAGTCCTGGGGTAGTCCTGGTGTAGTCCTGGTCTAGTCCTGGGGTAGTCCTGGTGTCGTCCTGGGGTAGTCCTGGGGTAGTCCTGGGGTAGTCCTGGGGTAGTCCTGGGGTAGTCCTGGGGTAGTCTTGGGATAATCCAGGTTTAGTCCTGATTTATTCCAGGTTTAGTCTTCTTTTAGTCCTGCCTTAGTCCTGTTCCACTCATGGTTTAGTCCTGTTCTAGTCATAGTCCGTATATATGAGTGGGCTAAGCTAAGCTAACCCGTTAGCCGCCGCGTGCCAAACAGGAAGTGCTCCAGGAGGCTCTTCCGGCTCCTTCTCTCCTTTTTCCCCATTGACTCACATTAGGATCTGATTGCTCGTCTCTCTGGACCTGCTGCTGTGGCCTCGTCATTTTGGTCTTATAATGTTCGTATGAATCCGCGACACAGGATCCTGAATTTTTTTCCGCTATTTCTTCTGTCAAAAAAAGCCCTGTTCATAACACAGATCCTGGCTCCAGATTCGCTCCTGTAGCCGTGGCACCGCGAGCCTCATTTGAGCGACGCTAAACACTGTGGGTGACGTCACACACTCTTAGTCCACTTCTTTTATACAGTCTGTGGTTCTAGTCCTGGTTTACTCGCAGGTTCAGTCACAGTTTAGTCCTAATTCTGATGTGGTATTAAACATTTTTCTTACTTTTCTGTTCTTTTTGTTTCCTCCAGGGCATGTTCAGGATTTACCCTCTGCCGGACGACCCTTCTGCCCCTCTGCCCCCCAGACTCTTCTCCAAACTGCCCCCGAACGGCATCGAGGACTGTATCGTCCGAGTCTACGTCATCCAGGCCCACGGGCTGCAGCCCAAAGACTCCAACGGGAAGGTACACAGACAAGTCCGAGTTTAGTCCGGGTTTAGGCCTGGTTAAGTCCTGGTTTAGTTCTGGTTTAGACCTGGTTTAGTCCTGGTTTAGTCCTGTTTAGTCCTGATTTATTCACAGTTTAAGTCCGTCTTAATCCTGGTTTAGTCCTGGTTTAGTCCTGGTTTAGGCCTGGTTTAGTCCTGGTTTAAGTCTGTCTGTCTTAGTCCTCGTTTAGGCCTGGTTTCCTGGTTTAGTCCTGGTTTAGTCCTGGTTTAGGCCTGGTTTAGTCCTGGTTTAAGTCTGTCTGTCTTAGTCTTGGTTAAGTCCTGGTTTAGTCCTGGTTTAGTCCTGGTTTAGACCTGGTTTAGTCCTGGTTTAGTCCTGGTATAAGTCTGTCTGTCTTAGTCCTGGTTTAGTCCTGGTTTAGACCTGGTTTAGTCCTGGTTTAGTCCTGGTTTAGTCCTGGTATAAGTCTGTCTGTCTTAGTCCTGGTTTAGTCCTGGTTAAGTCCTGGTTTAGTCCTGGTTAAGTCCTGGTTCAGTTCTTATTTAATTCTGGTTCAGTTTCACTGGTTAATGGATTCTTCTGTTTCCGTCCTTTAAACATATTCTATATTTTTGCAGATTAAATAAAACACACAGATGTGTAATATTTACTCCTGCACTAAATGCACTAAATCACTTCTAAACTGACAGGATAATGTTAATAATTCTATATGTATAAATAAATATAACATATCCTCAGATATTCACATATATCTGTGTTTCCGCAGTGTGACCCGTACGTGAAGATCAGTTTGGGGAAGAAGATCATAAACGACCACGAGAACTACATCCCCTGCACCCTGGAGCCGGTGTTCGGAAAGTACGTCCGGCACTTTAACAGGAGACACAAGTCTTATTCAACCGCTTCACTCAATTCTGCATCATATTCATTGTATTTCTGTATAAAAAGCAGTAAATCGCATTGTTCTGATGCGCCGCTCGAACACGGAAGAGTTTATGTTATAGACTTAGACTTAGACGAACTTTATTGATCCACAAGGGAAATGATTTGGACACAGGAGCTCACACGTCACGATATAATATAATAACAAAGAGTAAAACATATAAATGCTAATAACAAACTCTGAATACGGAGCAATAAAGATAATTATGTAAATATCATAGGAAGACAGTGCAATAATCAGATTATTATTGACAGGACAATGAAAAAGTGAGGCTGCCGAACAAAATCTGTCACCTCTAAAATAAAAAGAAAATCAGCTTTAGTTCATGCATGAGGTAAAATTATGAAATGTGTTTGTTTTGTAATTCCAAATTATCTTAAACGGGTCTGAAAAAAATGATAATTTGGTGTAAAAATCTGTAATCTTTTAGTATAATGCCAGACAGTAAAAACATTTTCATGGACATATGCGCAGATGACGGACCTTCCACCTTCCAGGCCTTTTCCACCTCTCCGGTTTTCTCCGTGCACCTTCCAGGCCTTTTCCAGGTGTCCAGTTTTCTCCCTGAACCTTCCAGGCCTTTTCCACCTCTCCGGTTTTTCTCCCTGAACCTTCCAGGCCTTTTCCAGGTGTCCGGTTTTCTCCCTGAACCTTCCAGGCCTTTTCCAGGTGTCCGGTTTTCTCCCTGCACCTTCCAGGCCATTTCCAGGTGTCCGGTTTTCTCCCTGAACCTTCCAGGCCTTTTCCACGTGTCCGGTTTTCTCCCTGAACCTTCCAGGCCTTTCCCACCTCTCCGGTTTTCTCCCTGAACCTTCCAGGCCTTTCCCACATCTCCGGTTTTCTCCTGCACCTTCCAGGCCTTTTCCACCTCTCCGGTTTTCTCCCTGAACCTTCCAGGCCTTTTCCAGGTGTCCGGTTTTCTCCCTGAACCTTCCAGGCCTTTTCCAGGTGTCCGGTTTTCTCCCTGAACCTTCCCGGCCTTTTCCACGTGTCCGGTTTTCTCCCTGAACCTTCCAGGCCTTTTCCACCTCTCCGGTTTTCTCCCTGAACCTTCCAGGCCTTTTCCACCTCTCCGGTTTTCTCCCTGCAGGATGTTTGAGCTGAGCTGCTCTCTGCCGCTGGAGAAGGATCTGCGAGTCGCTCTGTACGACCACGACCTCCTCACCAAAGACGAGAAGATCGGAGAAACCGTCATCGACCTGGAAAACCGCTTCCTGTCCAAATACGGCGCCATGTGTGGACTTCCCCAGACCTACTGCACGTGAGTCCAGCTTTAGATTTACCGCAAAACAGGTCTTAAATGTGTCGATAATCAAAGGTGGAGAGGTCTGGTTTAGTTCCAGTTTAGTCCTGGTTTACATCTGCTTTAGTTCCAGTTTAGTCCTGGTTGAGTTTTGGTTTGTTAATGCAAGAAATCAGCACCTTTATATGTTTTGTTTAGTCCTGGTTGAGTCTCGGTTCAGTCCTGGTGTTGAGTTCTGGTTTAATCCAGCTAAACTCTGTATTAGTCCTGGTTTAGACCAGGTTCAGTTCCAGTATAGTCACAATTTTGTTCTGGTATAGTCCTGATTGAGTTCCAGTTTAATCTTTATTTATTCCATTTTTAGTTTCAGTTTAATCCTGGTTTAGTCCTGGTTCAGTCCTGGTTTAGTCTTGGTTCAGTCCTGGTTCAGTCCTGGTTTAGCCCTGGTTCAGTCCTGGTTCACTCCTGGTTTAGTCCTGGTTTATTCCTGGTTCAGTCCTGGTTTAGTCCAGGTTCAGTCCTGGTTTAATCCTGGTTTAGTCCTGGTTCAGTCCTGGTTTAGCCCTGGTTCAGTCCTGGTTTAGCCCTGGTTCAGTTCTGGTTCAGTCCTGGTTTAATCCTGGTTCAGTCCTGGTTCAGTCCTGGTTCAGTCCTGGTTTAGTCCTGGTTCAGTCCTGGTTCAGCCCTGGTTTAGTCCTGGTTCAGTCCTGGTTCTGTCCTGGTTCTGTCCTGGTTTAGCCCTGGTTCAGTCTGGGTTCAGTCCTGGTTCAGTCCTGGTTCAGTCCTGGTTCAGTCCTGGTTCAGTCCTGGTTCAGTCCTGGTCCTGTCCTGTTTTAGTCCTGGTTCAGTCCTGGTCCTGTCCTGGTTCAGTCCTGGTTCAGTCCTGGTTCTGTCCTTGTTCAGTCCTGGTTCAGTCCTGGTTCAGTCCTGGTTCAGTCCTTGTTCAGTCCTTGTTCAGTCCCGGTTCAGTCCTTGTTCAGTCCTTGTTCAGTCCTGGTTCAGTCCCGGTTCAGTCCTTGTTCAGTCCTGGTTCAGTCCTGGTTCAGTCCTGGTCCTGTCCTGGTTCAGTCCTGGTTCAGTCCTGGTCTGGTTCTCCTCAGGTCCGGGGTGAACCGCTGGAGGGGGCAGCTGAGTCCTCGTCAGGTCCTGGACAGACTGTGTGAGCGCAGGAGCATCAGGAGGCCTCAGTACCAGGGACACTCGGTCCAGTTCAGAGGAGAACAGCTCACCACCGCAGACCTCAGTACGAACACCTCTCAAAACTCTTTATTATTTATGCTCGAGCTTTAAAGGTGCATTGTGTAACTTTTCTGGGGGAGAGTATATTACTCTTTTTGGAAATAAACTTGATAATCACAGTGTTTATGGTCAGAACTATGGAGAAACAAGCCTGCACGTAGTGAAAATGTGCGTTTTTAAGGTGTTTTTGAGCTCTAACGAACATGGGAGATGTGTTTAATGCCCTACTGTGGAACATTCCAGGCAGAAATCACATCCCCACGGAAACAAGCAAGTAGTGGACCTCCTTAGAGCTCGCAGAGTGCAGCTTTAAGCCATGTTCTAATGTTAAAAACCTCAAAAACAGACCCTCGAGTTGTGTTTTGTTTCATAATTGTTTCAGTAATAATGATACTAATGCCTTTCATTTATACAGCAGTTTGTATGTGTGGAGGGGCCATGTTCCAGAGCGCAGGGGCCTGGACACAGAAGGTCCCATGGTCCCCAACCTGGAGCGGGGAACGGTGAGAGGAGGATCTGAGGGACCTGGGCGTGGAGAGGAGAGTGTCCTGGAGGGTGTGTGGGTCTGGAGCAGGTTTTGAGGGTCGTGGAGAGTGTACTGGAGGGTGTGTGGGGTCTGGAGTAGGTTTTGAGGGTCGTGGAGAGTGTACTGGATGGTGTGTGGGGTCTGGAGTAGGTTTTGAGGGTCGTGGAGAGTGTACTGGAGGGTGTGTGGGGTCTGGAGTAGGTCTGAGAGGTTCTGAGGGCCGTGGAGAGTGTCCTGGAGGGTGCTGGGGTCTGCAGCAAGTCTGAGAGGTTCTGAGGGGCCTGGAGAGTGTCCTGGGGGGTGTTGGGGTCTGGAGCAGGTCTGAGAGGTTTTGAGGGTCGTGGAGAGTGTACTGGAGGGTGTGTGGGGTCTGGAGTAGGTCTGAGAGGTTCTGAGGGCCGTGGAGAGTGTCCTGGAGGGTGTGTAGGTCTAGAGTAGAGAGGTTCTGAGGGGCCTGGAGAGCGTCCTGGAGGGTGTGTGGGTCTGGAGCAGGTCTGAGAGGTTCTGAGGACGTCCTGGAGGGTGTGTGGGTCTGGAGTAGAGAGCTTCTCAGGGTCCTGGAGAGCGTCCTGGAGGGTGTTGGGGTTTGGAGCAGGTCTGAGAGGTTCTGAGGACATCCTGGAGCATGTTGGGATCTGGAGCAGGTCTGAGAGGTTCTGAGGACGTCCTGGAGGGTGTGTGGGTCTGGAGTAGAGAGCTTCTCAGGGTCCTGGAGAGCGTCCTGGAGGGTGTTGGGGTTTGGAGCAGGTCTGAGAGGTTCCAGGGGCCTGGGCGTGGAGAGACTTGCAGGTGAGGAGAAGAATCTTGTACTGGATCCAGTATTTTACGGGAAGCTGGTGCAGGTGGGCGAGGGTGGGGGTGATGTGTCGCCAGGGTTTGGTGTGAGTGAGGACTCTGGCAGCAGAGTTTTGGACGTACTGAAGCCTGTCCAGAAGGTTTTGGGACAGAGCTCTGTTGCAATAGTCCAGACGGGAGGCAATAAATGAGTGTGATAAGTGTAAGTGAATATTTCCACTTGATTACATCAGAACGTGGAACAGAGTTGAAACAAAACACAACTTCAGGTCTGCTTGTGATAAGGAAACATTATTATAACACAAAATAGTGCAATACGAGCCCTTTAAAGTTGAATGAACTCACCTTCGATTGGTCAAACATGCAATGAAGTGATGAATTTTCTGTCTAATTCTTTTTCTTTTTCCTTTTTTGCACCTTTAAAAGAGGAGAGTAAACAGTCGAACCCTCACCTGGGCCCCGTGGAGGAGCGTCTGGCCCTGCTCTGTCTGAGGCGCCTGGGCCTGGTGCCTGAACACGTGGAGACCCGGAGGCTGTACAGCCCCCTGCAGCCGGACATCGAGCAGGTAACGCGCTCTAACCACCCCCAGCGTTCTGATTGGTCCGTGACCCGAGTGCCCCGCGTGCTGATTGGCTGCTGTGCCTGTCCGTCAGGGTCGTCTGATGATGTGGGTGGATCTTTTCCCCAAGTCTCTGGGACCCCCGGGACCCCCGTTCAACGTCACCCCGCGGAAAGCCAAGAAGTAAGAGGAGTGTTCAGACGTTTTTTCCTCACAAACTCACTGTGTTTTCTGTCACTTGTTTCCATAGATACGTCATTTCTCTGCCCGGAATGTTCCGCAGTGTGACTTTAAACAGCTCGACTTTACATTTATCCAATCACAGGTGGTTTTAGAGCTCAGAAACACCCAGAAAAACAGACGTCCTGACTGTGCGCGGCGTCGCCTCTCCACAGATCCGACCTGTATCTTGGTCTGGTTTGGTCTCCATGGAGATAGAAAGGTTTAATGCCATAGTGTGGAACATTCCGGACGAAGCAATAACTATAAATATCCACAAAGAAAAGCATTTGACGGACAGTGTGAACACACAAACCCAGCAGGTTTAGGAGTTCTTTTTTCAGAAAACAGAAAACATTCTGTTTTACCTTGTGATGTCATGTGGTGGTACAGGAAGTGCTCCACTGTGTTTTTAAACTCCATACACCTTCACGAGAATAATTTGGATTATTTCAGCACAGGAATAGGTTATTATCACAACTGCAGGAAGTGCGGCGATGTTGAGAAGCGCAACTTCCGGTCAAAGCTTTTCTACGGCAAAATCCCTGTGGAAAAGTGTCTCATATTTTTGAGCAGCTTCATAAATCTGCCCCAACACCAAATCTTCATCCAACAAGGAACAAAGAACAGATTCTGTCCATGAAGAATTTATCCTCAACGATCGAGGGAAGAAAGACGAAAACTTAAAGGAAACGACGACGAGCATCAGTGAAACGACTGAGCAGCACTGACGTTCTGGTCCTGAAGAAAACAGGAGGAACTTCTTCAGACTGATTCTAGAGTTAAAATTTAAAATAAATTTTGTGATGTCGATATTAGCGAGAGATTTGTGCAGTTTAAATGGTCGACATTTAATCTGTGAACATCTAAAGCATTTAAACTGCACAAATCTCTCTAATATCAACATCACAAAATGGATTTTTTATTTTAACTCTAGACTCTGAGTGAACGAGTTCCTTCTGTTTTCTTCAGGACCAGAACGTTAGTTTTGCTCAGTCGTTTCACTGATGCTCGTCATTGTTTCCTTCAAGCTTTTGTCTTTCTTCCCTCGATAGTCAAGAGCCTATGGCCAGTCTCTACTGAACCGAAGGTAAAAGAAGCTGTTAAACTACCTCTTTGTGACATCACAAGGTGAAACAGAGTGTTTGGAGGTTTAGAGATGTAAACAGACTAATAGTAAAGAGTTACTCAAACATGTGAATGAAACAAAAACACATCTCCAGGTCTGTTTTAATGAGGAAACAAGATTAGAACAGGACTTAAAGCTCACAGGAGTCACTTTTGTGTAATACAGGAGTTTTAAAAATATACATATAAAAAATATTCACCTTTTCCTTTGGTCACTGTTTGTTTTTTGTTTTTTTAGCACTAGAAAATCTTTCTTCATGCAGCCCATTCTCCTTTAGAGAGTGAAGTGTGTGATTTTTTATGTTTATTTTATTATTTATTATTGATAATATGGGGGTAGTTTTGTTCCTTTTTTATTCAAACAAAGAAAAAAAATCCAAACAAAATGTACAGTTTTGAAAACAAAAAAAACATGTTTACATTTTTAAGATGGAAAAATATTTGATTGAGTTCTGATTTTCTTTCATTTTAAATGTGAAATCTTTGATTGTGGGCCAAAGTTTTGTTTGCAAGTCGAAAAGTTTTGAACCTCAAAATCTTTTGCAAACCAAGAACGTTTGCTTGCAAGTTCAACTGAACGCGATGGGCGGGATCTTAAAGAGGAGAAAGGGTGGATTTCTATTGGTAGCTTGCTTCAGAGCTTCAGCTATTTTGATTTGGTACAGAAATTACTAAAACCCGCTCAGTTAAGAGCGAGCTAGGCCTCTTACATGCTACCCAGCTAACACGGTTACGTTGTCACAACATTGCAGATTAGTGAATTCATGACCACACATACGCTGTAGCTACGGTACCTCCTGACGTGGTAGTAACGTTGCAAGTGAGCGGGTTTTAGTAATTTTGAACTTGCAAGCAAATGTTCCTGGTTTGCAAAAGATTTTGAGGTTCAAAACTTTTCGACTTGCAAACAAAATTTTGGCCCGCAATCAAAGATTTCACATTTAAAATGAAAGAAAATCAGAACTCAATCAAATATTTTTGTTTGTTTGAATAAAAAAGGAACAAAACTACCCCCATATGATAAGGGTTCACAGCGCTCTTGACTAAGCAAAGGGACGACACTCTGGGGATTAAAAAATTAAATACCGTATTTTTAAAGCGCTACATCAATGAACGTGTCAATTTTCATATGTAAGACGCACCGGATTATAAGGCGAACTGTCGGTTTTTAAGAAAAGTAAAGGATTTTGAAGTGTGCTTTATAGTCCGAAAAATATGGTATAAAAATATGAAATAATGAGGAAAGATTTGTGGAATTATCTCGTGGAGAAAAACTGTTAAAGGTGCATCGCGCGACTTTTCCAATTGAGGGTCCATCACCTTGTTGTTTGTCTCTCTGGAGATGTTTTTTCTTTGTCTAGAATGTTCCACGGTATAAATTAAACCTATTTACATCAAGGGAGACAACTACAGGCTACGTTACAGATCAGATCTGTGGAGAGGCGCCCCTGTTCCCAGCGAGAATCACTGTATTTTTGCACAATAGAATCGCCTGTAATGAATAAATGGCAGATGGATGTGTTTAAAGTCAAACCAATAACATCTTCAGCAGAAAAGTTACACAGTGCACCTTTAATCTTTTTAATTCCACACTTTTTGCTCCATATATCTGATTTTTTTTCTGTAAAAGTAAAATTAAAAACACTGAATGCCTGAGAGGGAGTGGCCAAACCTTTCATGACGTATTTTCCAAACTTTGCCTAAATAATGAAGTGTTTTTTTTGGTTGTTATTTCCAGGTTTTTCCTTCGGTGTATCATCTGGAACACTCAGGACGTGATCTTAGACGACGTCAGCCTCTCCGGAGAGAAGATGAGCGACATCTTCGTCAAAGGGTGAGGTCCAAACCGCAGAACGAAGACGGGACTTCAGCTCAGAACGAGATCTTTTGTCAGAAGGTTTCACTCTGTCAGACGAGTCGGAGCTGGTCGAGTTTTTTACTTGTCTCAGTTTGTTTTTCAGAAGAAATATCCCTGGAGTAAGAACATCTGAAATCAACTAATGAATCCACGTAGAGATCATCTTAGTAGTAGTAGTTCTTGTTGTAGTAGTAGTAGTAGAAGTAGCAGTAGTAAAAGAAGTAGTAGTAGTAATAGTAGTAGTAGTTCTTGTAGTAGTAGTAGTAATAGTAGTAGTAGTAGTAGCAGTAGTAGTAGTAGTAGCAGTAGTAGCAGTAGTAAAAGAAGTAGTAGTAGTAATAGTAGTAGTAGTTCTTTTAGTAGTAGTAGTAATAGTAGTAGTAGTAGTAGTAGTAGTAAAAGAAGTAGTAGTAGTAGCAGTAGTAGCAGTAGTAAAAGAAGTAGTAGTAGTAATAGTAGTAGTAGTTCTTGTAGTAGTAGTAATAGTAGTAGTAGTAGTAGTAGTAGCAGTAGTAAAAGAAGTAGTGGTAGTAGTACTAGCAGCAACAGTAGTAGTAGTTCTTGTTGTAGTAGTAGTAGTCATAGTAATTCTCGTTGTAGTAGCTGTAGTAGTAGTTATAGTAGTAGTAACAGTAGTAGCTGTAGTAGTAGTAGTAGTAGTAGTAGTTAGAAAAGTAGTAGTAGTAATAGTATTTAGTCAGTTATAAATACTTTCTTTCCTCGAGGTCACTAAAACTATCCTTAGCAACAGGTTTGATTGACAGCGTTGCTAAGTGGCTACAGTGCGGGAGGGGTGATCGCTCCTGATTGGCTCTTTGGTTGCTATGATACGATACTTCCAAATATGGATGTGGGCTCCAGATTAGCCTCGATGAGCTTCATTTGACTGGAGCCGTGTTCACACTGACTCATGTTTCCTCTGTTTGCTTGGGTCATCTCTCGTGTGCTTGTTCTGCAGGTGGCTGGACGGGCACGAGCAGAACAAGCAGAAGACAGACGTGCACTATCGCTCGCTCGGAGGAGAGGGCAACTTCAACTTCAGATTTGTGTTTCCGTTTCACTACCTCCCGGCGGAGCAGCTCTGCGTCGTCGACAGGAAGGTACAGCATCACGCACGTTTTTAAAGAAATCTGATAAAAGATTCTGCAGAGCTTAAAGTCTGAGTTTATAATCACTAAATATGTTTCAAATATTAAAATTAGTTGTCTAAGTATATCGCGCTATTAACGCATTGACTCAAAACAACTTTAATGGCGTTAATTTTTTATCGCGAGATTAACCCTCTTGGTGACCCAGTGAAGTAGTTTTTTCATAAGCTGTGACCACTGCTCAGTAACGTTAGAAAAACTACAGGATCTGACTGTAAACAGGAAGGAAAACAATCGGTACGAAAGTGAGGTCCCGGTTGGTGGAGTTGGGCCAAACATCTGACCGCACCGATGCCCCCGCACGAGGAAAACACCAAACAAAGTCTGCTTCAGAACATACGACGAATCTCCAACAAGGACCACGGACAGCGACAGAAGCCCCGCAGCCGAAACTGCCCCCGGCCGCCCCTTCCCCCCCTGCGCCGCCACCACATCCACAAACCCACGGAGGAGCAGCACCGCAGCAGAACCTCAGGCCGATGGACTCATCCTCTCCGCCAAAACCGCCAGCTCTGCCGCGCGACCCGATAACAGCGCCGTGCGACGCTGCCCTGTCCGCAGTCCCGTCCGCAGTCCCGTCCGCTGTCCCGTCCTCAGTCCCGTCCGCAGTCCCGTCCGCAGTCCCGTCCGCTGTCCCGTCCGCAGTCCCGTCCGCTGTCCCGTCCGCAGTCCCGTCCGCAGTCCCATCCGCAGTCCCGTCCGCTGTCCCGTCCGCTGTCCCGTCCGCAGTCCCGTCCGCAGTCCCGTCCGCAGTCCCGTCCGCAGTCCCGTCCGCTGTCCCGTCCGCTGTCCCGTCCGCTGTCCCGTCCGCTGTCCCGTCCGCAGTCCCGTCCGCAGTCCGACAGGTGTGAATGAGGTCCACAGAACCCCAGGCAACCTCAAAGAACCTATAGTCACAGCCCAAAAGTCCCTGTGCGAGTGCCCCGGGTACAGCAGGTGTTGGGGCGATAAACACAGACTAACTGCAGATCACTGGATGTCCCTCGGTCATGAGAAACACCTCAGGTCACAGCACTTTATTTCAGCCGTTATGTGACTGAAGACAGAAGAGACACTTCACTCACACTGATGCACAAAACAAAGTCTCACTGACGACTGCTCTGGTTTGCAATAAAAAAATAAATAAATAAAACATCTGCACAAAGCCTGTCCACTTTTCTATGTGGATAAGAGCATTAAAATGATGATTCAAGGGACAAAAAATGTGTAATTAATTTGCGATTAATCGTGAGTTCACTATGACATTTATGAGATTAATCGCGATTAAATACTTGAATCGACTGACAGCACTAATTAAAATCCATACTTTTAGAAATACTTTTTAAATCAGCAACAAAATCCGTGCAGTTCAAGAGTCCTGGGCTGTGAGCGAGATGAGCTGCAGCAGCCGTAGTAGTAGTTATAAAAGTCATTATAAAAGAAGTAGTCGTATTAGTCCTGGGCTAGTTCTGGTTTAGTCCTGGTTTAATCCTGGTTTAGTCCTGGTTTAGTCCTGATTTAGTCCTGGTTTAGTTTTGGTTTAGATTCTGTCTGACAGTTTGTTTTAAATCTTATATTTTTCTTCCTTTGTGTCTTTTACAGGAGCATTTCTGGAGTTTGGACAAATCCGAGACTAAAATTCCTCCAAAACTCACCCTCCAGATCTGGGACAATGACAAGTTTTCCTTTGACGACTATTTGGGTAAAGAACGTCCTCTCATCTCTGCTGTATTCTTAGTTTAGCGGAAATAAAATCGACCCTCAGCCTTAGCCATAGTTCTGATTTGAACAGCTCCTTTTACCTTTAGTTCAGCAGAGATCGGCACAGCTCCGGGTCTGTTTCTGAGGAGGAGCACTATAGCACGAGTCAGTTTTGCGTAACGTCGGACCCTCAAATGCAGAAATCGTCATTCTCGTGTGTGTTTCTGTAGGTCACCTGATTCTGGACCTGAACAAAATGCTGCGTCCGGCCAAATCGGCGGCGAAGTGTGACCTGGAGCTCCTGGAGCAGCCGGCGGCGAAGCTCGTGTCTCTGTTCGAGCAGAAGACGGTGAAAGGCTGGTGGCCCTGTGTGTGTCAGCGCGACAGAGACAAGATCCTGGCTGTGAGGAGCTCCACACACACACACACTATACACACACACACACACACACAGACGCTCATGTCCTCACACTACAGGAGAATTTGCCCGATTTTGGCTGCGATTTCTTCCCTCCTGAGTTCGGGGAGGCGAGACCCGACTGCAAACTCATGAGCACAGCTGTACAATAGTGTAACAGATGGCAGGTGACGGACCCCCGACCGAGAAGTTACGCAGTGCAGCTTTAACGGACACTGATGTGTGTGTTTTCCGTGTGTTTTCCGTGTGTTTTCCGTGCGCAGGGAAAGGTGGAGATGTCCCTGGAGCTGGTGTCGGAGCAGGAGCAGGAGGAGAGGCCTGCGGGACTGGGGAGAGACGAGCCCAACATGAACCCCACCCTGCAGGAGCCACAGTGAGACGCACACACACACACACACTTACAACACACACACACACACACTTACAACACACACACACACACTTACAACACACACACACACACACTTACAACACACACACACACACACTTACAACACACTCACACACACACACACTTACAACACACACACACACACACACTTACAACACACACACACACACTTACAACACACACACACTTACAACACACACACACACTTACAACACACACACACACACACACTTACAACACACACACACACACACACTTACAACACACACACACACACACTTACAACACACACACACACACACTTACAACACACACACACACACACACACACTTACAACACACACTCACACACACACACACTTACAACACACACACACACACACACACACTTACAACACACACACACACACACTTACAACACACACACACACACTTACAACACACACACACACACTTACAACACACACACACACTTACAACACACACACACACACACTTACAACACACACACACACACACTTACAACACACACACACACACACTTACAACACACACACACACACACTTACAACACACACACACACACACACACACAAACAACACACACACACACACACACACACTTACAACACACACACACACACTTACAACACACACACACACACACACACACTTACAACACACACACTTACAACACACACACTTACAACACACACACACACTTACACCACACACACACACTTACAACACACACACACACACACTTACAACACACACACACACACACACATCGATCACTATAACTCACTATTAAAGGGCCCCTGCTGCACTATTTCCTATTCCCAGTCCTCTCTGTATAGGAAGTGAACTGCAGACGTCATTAAGTCAGTGGAGTTTGGTCTGTTCTTGTTTCATCATCAGTTTTTCTTCTGCCTTAGAAACACAAACAGAAACATAAACCTGTGTGTTTGTGTTTGTCGCACGTGTGTCTTTTGTCTGCAGAAAACTCATTTCTACATTTAAAAAAACAAACAAAACAAAAACACATTAAATTCACTTTTGTTTATCGTTGACACTGACCCTGTGCCTTCCTCCTTCCTCTTCCTCCCTTTTCCTCTTCCTTTTTTTCCCTCTTCTCTCCCCCTTCCTCCTTTTTCTTCCTCCTCCTCCTTCCTCACCTTTCTTCCCCTCTTTCTCCCTCTTCCTCCGTCCTCCTGTTTTCCTTCCCCCTCCTCCCCTTTGTCCATCTTCTTTCGCTTCCTCCTCCTCCTTCCTCACCTTTCCTTCCTCTCTTCCTTCCCCGTCCTTCTCTTCCTTCCCTTCATCCATCTTCCTCCCTCGTCCTCTTCCTCTCCTTTCTCCCTCTTCCTCTCCTTCCTCCTTTTTCTTCCTCCTCCCCTTCCTTACCTTTCTTTCCCTCTTTCTCCCTCTTCCTCTGTCCTCCTGTTTTCCTTCCCCCTTCTCCCCTTTGTCCATCTTCTTTTGCTTCCTCCTCCTCCTTCCTCACCTTTCCTTCCTCTCTTCCTTCCCCGTCCTTCTCTTCCTTCCCTTCATCCATCTTCCTCCCTCGTCCTCTCCCTCTTCCTCTCCTTTCTCCCTCTTCCTCCCCTTCCTCCTTTTTCTTCCTCCTCCCCATCCTCAAATTTCCTCCCCTCGTTTCCCCTCTTCCTTCTCCCTTCTTCTCTTCCTTCACTTCCTCCCTCTCTTCCTACCTCTTCCTCCTCTTCCTTCCTCCTTCTACCTTTCCTCCCTTGTCCATCCCTTCTTCTCTCCGTCTTTCTCCCCCTCATCCTCTCACTCCTTTTCTCCTCTTCCTCTCCTCCCCTTCCTCCCTCTTCTTCTCCTTACCTCCCTCGTCCTCACCTTTCCTCCCCTCTTTCTCCCTCTTCCTCCTTTTTCTTCCTCCTCCTTTCTCTCCCTCTTCTTCCCCATCCTCTTCCCTGTCTTCAACCCCTTCCTTCCTCTTCCTCCCTCGTCTTCCTTCCCCTTTCTTCCAATTCCTCTCTCTTTCTCCCTCTTCCTTGTCCCTCCTTCTCTTCCTCCCCTTCTTTCCTCCTTCTCCCCTTCCTACCTCATCCTCTCCCTCCTTCTTCCTCCACCTCGTCCTCTCTCTCTTCCTCCCGTTCTTCCCCTTCATCCCTCTTCCTCCCCTCGTCCTCTCCCTCTTCCTCACATTCCTCCTTTTTCTTCCTCCTCCTCCTTCCTCACCTTTCCTCCTGTTTCTCTGTTTTCCTTCTCCCTCCTCTTCTTCCCTCTTTCTTCCCTCCCTTCCTCCTTTCATCTGTCCTTTGTCTATCCCTTCTTCTCTCCATCTCCCCTTTTTCCCACTTCCTCCCTTTTCCTCCCTTTCTTCCCTCTTCCTCTCTCTTCTTCCCTCTTCCTCCCCTTCCCTCCCTCTTCCCCTTCCTTCCTCCTCCTCTTCGTCTTCCTCCTCTCCTCTCCCTCTCCTCCAGTCGTCCGGAGACGTCGTTCTTGTGGTTCTCGTCTCCGTTTAAAACTCTGAAGTTCATCGTGTGGAGGAGGTTTAAGTGGTTCATTCTGCTCTTCCTCATCCTCTTCCTCCTCTTCCTCTTCCTCGGAGTCTTCCTCTACGCCTTCCCGGTGAGTCACGCCTAAAGCCGCACTGCGGAACTTTCCCGGTGAGTCACGCCTAAAGCCACGCTGTGGTCAGATCTGTGGAGAGGCGACCCCGCTCACCGTCAGAACGTCTGTTTTTTGAGGGATTTTTGAGCTTTAAAACCACCTAAAAGCAGAACCAAACCAGGACAAAACTAGGACTAAACCAGGACCAAAACCAGGAGAAAACCCAGACTGAGCCAGGACTAAATCAGGACTAAACCAGGGCAAAACTTGGACTGAACCGGGACTAAACCAAGAATAAACTAGACCTAAAACCAGGACCAAAGTAGGACCAAACCAGAAGAAAACCAGAAACAAATCAGGACTAAACTAAGACACAACCAGGACTAAACCAGAACTAAACCAGGATTAAACCAGGACTAAACCAGAAAACAAATCAGGACTAAACCAAGACTCAACCAGGACTAAACCAGGACAAAACCATGACTAAACCAGGCCTAAACCAGGACTGAACCAGAACTAAATAAGGACCAAACCAAACCTGAAACCGGGACCAAACTAGTACCAAGCCAGGAGAAAACCAGGACTAAACCAGGACTAAACCAGGACTAAGCCAGGACTAAGCCAGGACTAAGCCAGGACTAAACCAGGACTAAACCAGGAGTAAACCAGGTCTAAACCAGGACTAAACCAGGACTAAACCAGGAACAAACCAGGACTAAACCAGGACTAAACCAGGACTAAACCAGGACTAAACCAGGACTAAACCAGGACTAAACCAGGACTAAACCAGGACTAAACCAGGACTAAACCAGGACTAAACCAGGAGTAAACCAGGTCTAAACCAGGACTAAACCAGGACTAAACCAGGACTAAACCAGGACTAAACCAGGACTAAACCAGGACTAAACCAGGATTAAACCAAAGGTCAGAATATGGTTTTTGAGTAATTTTTGAGTTCTAAAACCTCCGAGTTCTTTCTGAAGTTTGTGAACTGAACTTTTAACTTGTTCATTTAGAAAATGAACTTTCCCAAAAATGCAAAAGTGACTCCTGTGAGCTGTAAGTCCTGTTTTAATGTTGTTTCCTCATTAAAACAGAGCTGGAGTTTAGTTTGTTTCATTCGCACACGTCTGAGAAACTCGTTATTCTTAGTTTCTGTTCACAGCTCCATTAGAACATGACTTACAGCTCAGAAGAGTCCGTTTTGAGTCATTTCGGACCTTTAAAAATGCTTTTTTATTTATTCTTCATCTTGTCTTTTGTTTGGTCCCACAGAACTATGCAGCTATGAAGATGGTGAGACCCTTCGAACCACCGAAAACCGACCAATGAAGACGTAACCAACCAAAATGGACCTTTTCACCATCGCCGGCCGTAGATCTGTCACATTTGAACATTTCTGTCTCCAGAACTTCTCCTTTTCTGAGCACTTTTCACCCCCTCTTCCTCTTCTCCAGCGCGTTCTTCTTCACTCCTGGATTTGTGCCTTTTGTTTTGAAGGTTTACGTGATTTTAGCTTTCAGATGGAGATCAGAAACTCCGCGCGTTGCACTTTTAAACTGGAAACGTCACTGAATCTGGCAGTTTTGTCCAAAGGTCACTGGAAAACGAAAGAAAAAATGTAAAAAAAACCCCGTAAATTAAACGTCCGATATTTCGCTATTTTCTGATCTGCAGTTTGTTCTGATGTCGTTTCCTCGTCGCAAACAGACCTGGAGTCGTGATTTGGTTCATTCACAACAGAATCTTACAACTATAAACGTGACAAGGCTTTGAATAGGGCCCGAGAGAGATCGCTAAATGACTCAAACATGCATGGATGAGTCTAAGACCTCTTCAGACAGGTTTAAGTTGAAGGAAAAACATGGCAGAAAGCTCCAAAAAGTCTATTTTTAGGATCAAATCAGTATGCAGTTTTGATTTTAGTTTCTCTCAAGCTCAAAACACGCTCTGTTCCACCTTGCGATGTCATCATGTGGTGGTACAGGAAGCGCTTCACTGTGTTTTTGAACTCCAAACACCTTCACTAGAATCATTTGGATCATTTCGTCTCATCCGTAGTCCGTATATATGTGACTGTTCTGAGTGAGCGTGACGTCTCCACATACGCTCCATATTTGGAAATCCGCCTGCAGTATCATAGCAACCACAAGAGCCAATCAGGAGTGAGGAGGTTAAATGTGCCGCCCTCCTCAGAGCGGAGACACTCTGCACCTGCACGAATGGCTGGATTTACCTGATTCTGCAGAAGAAGAAGGAAACTTTGAGCTTTTAACATCAAACTTTAAATAGTTTAAGTCACTGATTCATGTTGATTGTTCTGTTCCGTACGAACAACAACAGAGTCACAATTTAACCAAATTCTCTTTACTTTCTGCTCGTTAAATTCTGCTCGTTCAGATTCTAGTAACGTTAGATATTGTGACTGTTTGAGATATTTTGTCATTTTATTTCAGAAATCGGGGCAGGAAAGCGGGAAGGGAACTTACTTAGCAACGAAACGCACGAGCTGTCAATCAAACCTGTTGCTAACGCTAGGGGGAGGGGCCTCGGGGAATGAAGGCGTCTGATTGGTCCGTTATTTCTGTTCAGATCTTGATTTAGGGACACAACAGAGAAATGAAAAGTTCAGGATCCTGTGTGGCGGCTTCAGACGAACAGTTTAAGTCCAGAATGACGAGGCTCAGAGCAGCAGTTTCGGAGACAGGCGCAGAGTACCACTTCGTGACATCACAAGGTGGAACAGAGCGTTAAATAAAGAGTCACTCAAACATGAATGAAACAAAACACGACTCCAGCTCTGTTTCTGAGGAGGGAACGACACCAGAACTCGACTTAAACCTCACGAGAGTCACTTTGGCGTAATATCTGACCTCTTTTAAGATGCACTACGCAACTTTTCAGGCTGTTTCCGTGGAGATGCTGTGACTTCGCCTGGGATGTTCCACCGTGTGGCATTAAAATGGTTTATCTTCACGCTCGAAAACGCCCCGAGAAACCTGCGGGATTCTCACGCTCCACAGATCTGACCTGGCCTCGCCGGTCTGTCTCCGTGGAAACAGATTTATAGGTTTAATGCCGTACTGTGGAACATCCCCGGCAACGCAAAGACACCTCCACGGAGACAAACGGGACATGAGAAAAGCTACACAGTGTAGCTTTAGTAGTGAAATATAGTGCTGTCCTGTGTGGACAATCATTCAGTTACAAATGTGTTTTTTTGCCGTTGAAATTTGTCTTTTTTTATTCGTCGTTTGTGGCGTTTTTAACATATTTTAAGACGTTTTTAATTTTTGGTCACTTCCTGCTGTACAGTTTCAAATCTTTAGTAAAATTTCACTATGAAATATCATTTTTATCATCAGATGTTTAATTAGAAATGCCGTTGAATTTCTTTATTTGAATTTAAAACCGCAAAAAACAAAATCTAGTCAAGTTAAAATGACTTGAATTAAGAAAGTTTTACCCGGATTTGAGTAAATTTCACTTAAAGTAAAATTATCTGCAGTGGAACAAGACTTTTTGTACTAAAAATAAGAAAAACAACAACTTCTTGCACTTAAAATAAGAAACGTGCCTGAATTTAGAAAAGAAAAAACATTCCATTGGTAGAAAATTTTACTCGTCAAGTTGAATCGACTCAAATAAAGTCAAATGTTCTTAATTTAAGTCATTTTAATTCACCTAAATATTGTTTTTTCCAGTGTAAAATGCAACTGCAAAGACGTCTCCGTAGAAAAAGACGAACCCCAAAACTAAAAAAAATCATCAACAGAATAAAAAAACTATAAAAGCAACAGAATAAAAACAATTCAAACGTGTTTTCAAAATATTTTTTCAAAGTAAAAACTGGAAATAAAATCAAAGTGAGAAATTCAATGGCGTCACAAACTTTATATTTGATTTTGAATTAAAACAAAAACAAAAACAGTAACAGACCTTTTTCGACGTGGTGATTTATGGTTTTCTCTGGTAAAATCCCTGTGGAAAAGAAAAAAAATATTTTTCGCCAAATCTTTATCCAACAAAAGTCGACAAACAACAGATTCTGAACTGTGTGTTTTAATCATATTTAATGTGTTTATGTTGTTGTAAAGTGACCCTGGGCGTCCAGAAAGATAAAGAAAGATAAAAATAAAATGTATTATTATTATTATTGTTATTATTTAAGAAAGATGAAAGCTTAACCCTGAAGACCTAAGGGCAGTTTTAGTACATTTCTCCTCTTCTGGATTTTTTTTGTTCTTAATGTTGCTTTTAAAACTGCCCCTTTTACCCCTAATGAAGTGTTCTACCTCCTTTTGTTCAGTCCAACCTGTTATTTCACAATCTGCTGCTGTAGTTGTGTCATGAGGCTGTGAGAAAAGCTACAGGACCAGAAACAGAGATGAAAAAAAAAACTCACACTCTTATACAAAACCCACAGCAAACATGTAGAAACAACTTTTTGGACATAAAAATGCTTAATTTAGGGCCTTAGCTACAAAAATGCAAAATCTCAAGTCTGTAAGTAAATAAAAAATCTCCTTATTGCCCTAAAAACAAAAAAAGTGCAGTGGCTCCATGACTTTCCTGGTCCAGTCCTGGAAACAGCTCCTGTCAGGTCCAGGGCCAGAGCCACAGCACTTCTGCATTTCCAGGGTGGAAATTACATTTGGATTTGTTCATTTGGACTGAAATAAACCTTTAAATAAAAATAGAAAGAGATGCACAATTACACACACCAAGATGTGTCATTTTCCATGTGTGTGAGAATTAACTCCACTTAGAGCGACTTTTTCCCTCGTTATAAACACACACAGTCAGAGGAGTCGACCATCTTGACTCACTTCACTCTTTGGCAAAGTTTGGCTCCATCAAAATGGACGGAGCGCATGAGTTTGGGGAAAACAAAGTTCCTGTTGGACACTCGTTTTGCTCCCGTCATCACACAGCGTGAGTGTGACGTAGGATAAAGCCGCAGAAATGTACAGAAACCTCTATGTCTGCACTTTCAGAGGGGAAAAGGACGTTTCTGTCTGTTACACTTACAAAGTTCTGCGGTTATAGAAAACATATTCCTCGGTGTCGTGTACGATGTCGTAGGACTTCGAGGGTTAAAGGAAACGACGACGAGCATCAGTGAAACGACTGAGCAGCACTGACGTTCTGGTCCTGAAGAAAACAGAAGGAACTTGTTCACTCAGACTGATTCTAGAGTTAAAATTAAACATTTTGTGGTGTTGATATTAGTGTCGACAGAGAGATTTATGCAGTTTCTTCAGGACCAGAACGTTCGTGTCGCTCAGTCGTTTCACTGAAGCTCGTCGTCGTTTCCCTTAAGTTTTCGTCTTTCTTCCCTCGATCGTTGTGGGTAAATTCTTCATGGACAGAATGTTCTTTGTGAAGCTGCTCAAAAACATATGACACACTTTTCCACAGGGATTTTGCCGTAGAAAAGCATCGACCGGAAGTTGGGAAAAAGGTTTATTAAAACTGAAACGATGTTCCAAACTTCACTCTGTAAAACCCCCAAAGCTGTAGTAGATTTGAAACTGTATTTCCTCAGATATCGAACAGACAAATCAAATGTAAAACTCGTAAATGTGTTTTTTTGTTGTTGTTTTTTGAGTTTAGTTTTTTTTTTTGCTCTACGACTGCAGCCGCTTAGATAAAGTTTGGTGATGTTTTGTGGCCTTAAACTGTCCTAAAAGCTTTATGTCTGTGAACGTGCATTTGAAACCCGCAGCTATTAACTCATACGTTAGTTAAAGCTGCACTGCGTAACTTTCCTGCCGTCGGCTCCGTCAGACGCTTTTCTCCACAGAAACCGAACCATTTTCCCGGGCGTTTCTGAGCTCTAAAACCGCCTGCGATCGAAGGAAAACAAAAGTCGAGCTGTTTAAAGTCGCGCCGCGGAACATTTCAGGCGGAGCGATGGCGTCTCCGTAGCAACGAGCGGGTGCCGGACGCCATTTTTAGTTAAAAGTGACGTTTAAAGATGCACCGTGGGACTTTTTTTTGAAGGGGAACGCACCCGACTCGCTTGATTTGTCGGTTTTTTCGGCCTTAAATGTCCCGCAGTGGGGCATTAAACACGTCTTTCTCGCGTTTATTCAAATCCAAGTTTACGTTTTTAGAGCCCGAAACGTCAATACCTCGAAAAACGGTTTGGGGGGCGGTCGCCTCTCCACAGATCCGACCTGTAACTTGCCTTGTTTCCACGGAGACGGACACGTTTAATGCCGTACTGCGGAAGGAGCTGACCCGACGCTCAGGAAAAGTGACAGAGTGCAGCTTTAAAGGCGCACTGCGGGACTTTTCCGGTGGGCGGAGCGTCTGATCTTTTACCACGGAGATTTGATCTGTTTGGAAATGTTCCACAGTGCAGCATTAAGCCCGTATCGACCTTGTGTTTATTCAGTTACGAAAAACACGAGCACGGTCGCCTCGGTTTAATCTACACTGCGGAACATTCTAGACAAAGCATCAACGTTTCCATGGAGACGACAAGTTGGCGGACTGTCCTCTAGAAATGTTACGCAGTGAAGCTTTAGCCAAAAAGCCACAGGGAAGCATACGGAAGATCATTTGTTCTGTTAGATTTTTTATTTTAAATACAGCTGAATTTCTCATTTTTGAATTTTTTAACTCTGAAAAAACATGTTTGATTTTTTTTTTTTTTTTTTTGAATTTTCATTGCTGAAATTTTACGTGTATATTTTTCTTTTTCTTTGGCATTTTTAGAATTTTTTTCACTTTTGACTGATGAATTTGAGGACTTGAAAATATTTGTGCTGAATATTTAAAAGGTGATTTTTATTATTCTTATTATTTTAAACACTTAAAATTTCAGCAACGAAAATTCTGAATAAAAATAATTCAAACATCTTTTTTTTAATTTTACATGTACAGTGCCAAAGTGTAATAATAATAATATATTATTAAATAAAAATAAATAAAGAAATAAATAAAGAAAATAATTTTAAAAATCACCTTTTAAATATTCAGCACAAATATTTTCTTTTTGCTCTGAAAATTCAGAATAAAAATAATTCAAATATCTTTTTATTTTATTTTAAGTGTACATTTTCAAAGTGTTTAAAATTCAATAATAATAATATAATAAAAATAAAAATAATAAATAAAATAAATAAATAAATAAAAATAATATATATAAATATATATAATAGAAAAATAATAATTTTTAAAAATCACCTTTTAAATATTCAGCACAAATATTTTCCTGAAGTCGTCAAATGCATCAGTCAAAATTCCGAGTATAAAATTTGCAGTGAAAAAAATTTGCAGGAAAGAAGCAAAATGTGCACTTAAAATTTTAGCAACTAAAATTCAGAATATAGAATTTTATTTTAAGTGTACATTTTCAAAGTGTTTAACATCAAATAATAATAATAATAATAATAATAATAATAATAAATGAAATAATTTTAAAAAATCACCTCAAATTCATCAGTCAAAATTCAGGGTGAAAATGAAAAAAATTCTCAGGAAAGACGCCAAAGCAGAAGAAAAATGTGCACTTAAAATTTCAGCAGTGAAAGTTCAGAATAAAAATAATTCAAACATGTTTTTTCAGAGTTAAAAAAACTCGAAATGAGAAATTCAGCTGCGTTTAAAATTCCAAATCCGATGAAACTGATGATGGTCCGAAGAATCACTGTGATCCAAACTAACGGCTCGGATTTCGCCTGCGGCTTTGAGAATCTTTCGAGTGGTGTTTTTGTAGAAAAGCAGTTTGAATGAGGAGAGTTGCAGCTTTGTCACTCGCAGTAACCGAGCACTAAAACCATCCGCAGAAACAAATAAACGTCACTTTAAACCACGACTCCTGCGTCTGGATCTGTCCCGGGGGGAGTTCTACATGTGGGTCAATGACGGATTTTCAACAGGCAAAACTTTAAACCATAAAAAATATCAGTTTCTATTGAACTTTCTCACATATTTCCAGTGTCAGGAGCATAAATCTGTGTTTAACTTTTATATGAAGCATTTTTAGTGTAAAATATCACGTGGTGCGACTGAGAATAACCTTAAAACTGTTTTATTTTCTAAAACATGGCTGGAATGTTAATCTAAGTTCTGAGTAATACACTGCAAAAAAGGCCCATCAAAAAAGAAAAAAATACAAATTTTGAGGTAAAAATGCCCCATTTTAAGTGAAATTTTCTGCCAGTGCAGTAAGAAATTTCCACTTCCCAAGTTTTCTTAAAACAAGACGAAATATGAATCTTGTTCTAAGCAGAAAACACGAGTTTCAAGTATTTATGGACAGATTTTTCCCCTTATTGGTTTGAGGAGGAAGTTAAAGAGGCTTAACCTGGACTGAGTTAATATAAAAAGTGCTTAGAATAAGTTGTAATATCGAGATAAGATGAATCAGGATGAATATCTGGAAACAAGTAAAAAAATCTCATCTTATGAAGTAAAAAAATCTTAAAATTGATCTTTTAAGATGAATCTGCTTAATTCAAGTCAGTTTAACTATGATAGAAAATCCTTTTTGTAGTGTATGAAGTGAAACAAACTGTAGTGTTTCTTTAGATTTTTAATGCATATTGATATTTTCTGGGTTAGGGTTAGGGTTAGGTGGATTGCCCTCTCCGGGTGGGTGGGGAGTCTCTGCCTCAGGTGGAGGAGTTCAAGTATCTCGGGGTCTTGTTCACGAGTGAGGGGAGGATGGAGCGTGAGGTTGACAGGCGGATCGGTGCAGCGTCGGCAGTGATGCAGTCGCTGTATCAGACCGTTGTGGTGAAGAGGAGCTGAGCCGAAAGGCGAAGCTCTCGATTTACCGGTCAATCTACGTTCCATCCCTCACCTATGGTCATGAGCTCTGGGTAATGACCGAAAGAACGAGATCGCGGATACAAGCGGCCGAAATGAGTTTCCTCCGCAGAGTGGCCGGGCGCTCCCTTAGAGATAGGGTGAGGAGCTCGGTCACACGGGAGGAGCTCGGAGTAGAGTCGCTGCTCCTCCACGTCGAGAGGAGCCAGCTGAGGTGGTTCGGGCATCTGGTCCGGATGCCTCCTGGACGCCTCCCTCGGGAGGTGTTCCGGGCATGTCCCACCGGTAGGAGGCCCCGGGGAAGACCCAGGACACGCTGGAGGGACTATGTCTCTCGGCTGGCCTGGGAACGCCTCGGGTCCGTCCGGAGGAGCTGGTGGAAGTGGCTGGGGAGAAGGAAGCTTGGGAGGCCCTGCTTAGACTGCTGCCCCCGCGACCCGGCCCCGGATAAGCGGAAGAAGATGGATGGATGGATGGATGATATTTTCTTTTGCTCCAATATGACAGTCGCCTGCTTGTGTTTAATGAACAAACTACTGCGCTGGAAAATGCAGAAAAATGAAGAAAAATGCCTAAAGAACCGTTCACCCAAGTCGACTCTGTCTGTTATTAAACTCCAGCCACAGAATTCTGCTGTTATCGGTCGCACCACATGATGCACGGTTGCACCACATGACATTTGAACGCTTTAAGGGACAGTTTGGGTTTTTGTAGGACTGTCAGCGTTTACACTAAACACTATCGCACTAATGTTTTTCTTTTTTCAGATTAATCCCAGTTTACTCTGAACGCTCCTCTGTTAAAGTGCGGATGGTCCTGAAGGCGGCGCAGGTGATTAGGTCAGTGATCAGGTCCATACGGAGGTGAAGACGACAGATGAGACGGTGACTGGAGCTCAGGGCAAATTTATCTGCAAAAAACTGCCCCACGGGACTTTAGATCAAACTAAGGCAGTTTGCAGATGTCACAGTGATGAACTCTGTTTCCACAGAAGCACAAAGAGTTCAAAACACCGTCTTAAAGCAAAACATGGGTTTGATTCAGCGGCAGAAACGACGACACTGCACCAACAACAACAAACCGAGCAGCAAAACTACAGCGATAAGTCGACCAATGCCTTGACAAAATATATTGCGTTTTTCTCCAAATATTTAGATCTTTTTTTGAAGAATAATTAACTGTGATTAATCTGGTTTTGAAAATGAATTCATTTGACAGTATTACACTACAAAAAAGGATTTTCTAGCATAGTTAAAGTGATTTGAATTAAGCAGATTCATCTTAAAAGACCAATTTTAAGATTTTTTTTACTTAATAAGATGACAGCGTCTGAGCCGAGTCCTGGAGGCTGGAGTCATGAAAATAAAGAGGGTTGACGTGGTCGGGAGGGACGTGTTCAAGGCGCAGGGCAAATGTTGTGACCCTAACCCGCTGCACCTGTAAAGCTCTGGGAAAAATATAGAGACATTTGTTTTATTACAAATTTGTGACGACTAGAACCCAGCACTGGCCAAAGGTTCCTGGGAAGGTTCTGGGGAAGCAGCCGCTCCATCAGCTCATATCCTCATCGGTTTGTAGCGTATTTGTGACACTCGGCGTTAAGGGGTTAAGAAGTGCAGTTTTTCATCCTCAAAAGCTAAAACATAAATCTGCATTTTAATTTCTGGCGAACTATTCTGCTCAGAAAAACAGAAATACATCTACAACACTGGCTCACAGGCCGCGGACATGTAACCGAACCAGGACTAAAACCAGGTCTAAACCAGGACTAAAACCAGGTCTAAATCAGGACTAAAAGCAGGTCTAAACCAGGTCTTAACGAGGACTAAACCAGGTCTAAATCAGGACTAAAAGCAGAACTAAACCAGGTCTTAACAAGGACTAAACCAGGTCTAAATCAGGACTAAAACCAGGTCTAAATCAGGACTAAAAGCAGAACTAAACCAGGTCTTAACGAGGACTAAACCAGGTCTAAATCAGGACTAAAAGCAGAACTAAACCAGGTCTTAACAAGGACTAAACCAGGTCTAAATCAGGACTAAAACCAGGTCTAAATCAGGACTAAAAGCAGGTCTAAACCAGGTCTTAACGAGGACTAAACCAGGTCTAAATCAGGACTAAAACCAGGTCTAAATCAGGACTAAAAGCAGAACTAAACCAGGTCTTAACGAGGACTAAACCAGGTCTAAATCAGGACTAAAACCAGGTCTAAATCAGGACTAAAAGCAGGTCTAAACCAGGTCTTAATGAGGACTAAACGAGGTCTAAATCAGGACTAAAACCAGGCCTAAAGCAGAACTAGACCAGGACTAAAACCAGGTCTAAATCAGGACTAAAAGCAGGTCTTAACGAGGACTAAACCAGGTCTAAATCAGGACTAACAGCAGGTCTTAATGAGGACTAAACCAGGTCTAAATCAGGACTAAAAGCAGGTTAAAGCAGAACTAAACCAGGTCTATAACAGGACTAAACCAGGTCTAAATCAGGACTAAAACCAGGTCTAAATCAGGACTAAAAGCAGGTTAAACCAGGTCTAAACCAGGACTAAAACCAGGTCTAAATCAGGACTAAAAGCAGGTCTAAACCAGGTCTTAATGAGGACTAAACGAGGTCTAAATCAGGACTAAAACCAGGCCTAAAGCAGAACTAGACCAGGACTAAAACCAGGTCTAAATCAGGACTAAAAGCAGGTCTTAACGAGGACTAAACCAGGTCTAAATCAGGACTAACAGCAGGTCTTAATGAGGACTAAACCAGGTCTAAATCAGGACTAAAACCAGGCCTAAAGCAGAACTAGACCAGGACTAAAACCAGGTCTAAATCAGGACTAAAAGCAGGTCTTAACGAGGACTAAACCAGGTCTAAATCAGGACTAAAAGCAGGTCTTAACGAGGACTAAACCAGGTCTAAATCAGGACTAAAACCAGGTCCAAAGCAGAACTAAACAAGGTCTAAACCAGGACTAAAACCAGGTCTAGAACCAGGTGAAAGCTTTGCTTATTGAACTGAAATAAACACTGTGTTGCAGAGACTTTAATACTTCTGTGAATGAGACGCTCGGGCCTGAAGAGGGGAAAGAAACATCCAAAGTCCCGACGCACTGAAGACACGAGACATCGAAACTGTGGTGTTGGAAAAGAGTCAGAAATCTGAGTTGCAACTTGATGATTCTGCTGATATTTGATGCTCAACTCTTGGCCAATGTGCGTTTTGTGGTGAAACTTCCTATTTCGCAAGACACTGCCAGAAAAAAACAACAGGAGGGGAATTTTTTCTGGTCACATTTGCACTGTAACAATAAGGTAAATCTGGTGATATCGTATCGTCAAAGGCCTCACAGTAACATCGTGGAGCATCACGATATATCGAATCCCAAGTGTCTTTGCTTAAATGAACAGTTCTGATGCAGAAAATAGCTAAAAAAAAACAGAGGGAACTACATAGACCATGATCCTTTGCTCCGTTTCAGTGCAGAAATAACTGTTCTAAGCACTTTGAAATTTGGTGAAGCATTTTTAGAGGAAAAAGTCACAGATTCACCACAAAATATTGTAATAAATCTGGTCCAGTGAGATGTTTATGGTGAAAATATCGAACAGAGAGATTTGGATTTCGTTCCATCCCTAATGACAATAAATGTTGCACCAAATGACTGAAGCATTTTAGAGTCAGTCTTGTTATTATATCGTAATATTGTGAGTAAAGTGTCCATTTTTCCGCACTCTGCACTGTTAAAAGCACAAAAGACCCTTAAAAACACCACAAACATTTCACTCACTCACTGCCGGAAGCCGTATCGTGAGTGTAGAATTATTCAAGGGAACATTATTTATTATTAACGTTAAAAAGGTCAGTTCAGAAAATGTCTAAGTATTATTTTTTACATTATTCTGTCGTACAACCTTCAGACTTTCCTCTATCGGTGTTACTGACGAGCCTCAACTCTTTTCACTTCTGTCTCTTCTGGCTCTGGAGGCTGCAGAACCACCGGGATTCATTTGTTTCAGGCCAAAGTTTATTCCCCTCACTTCTACTACAGAGATGAAGCTGCTCTAATCGAGAGGCCTGAGCCAGTTCTGTCCCTCGTCGCCTCATGATGTTAATTCAGGACTTACCCCAGGGGCTCTGGCTCCTGCTGACCCTCGCTCAGAAATATTTATACACAGTGAGGTCAGAAAAATGCTGCTTGTTGCTGTTACTTCCTTTGGCGCTGGTCTCGTTCCCATGAGACAAAAAGAACTTTCCTCGGATCAGCCGGAGTCTCCCGTGATCATTAACTCCAAAAGAATATTCATCCCCGTGTGCCTGTACGAGCAGGAAAAATAACAAAATATATGTGTATAAAAATACTGAAATATTTCCTCAAGGCCCCTATTTGGAGCCTTTGCATTTGAATTCAGAGGCCCCTGACGTGCGTCTCGGAGACTGTACAAAAACAGGAGAAAAAGCCCCATGGAGGAAGCCTGGGCCCCGCGGAGCCCCGGACAGCACAGGGCTCCGGGCTCCGGGCTTCAGGCTCCGTTCTTCGGGCTTCAGGCTCCGTTCTTCGGGCTCCGGGCTTCGGGCTCCAGGCTCCGGGCTTCGGGCTCCGGGCTTCGGGCTCCAGGCTTCGGGCTCCGGGCTTCAGGCTCCAGGCTCCGGGCTTCAGGCTCCGGGCTTCAGGCTCCGGGCTTCAGGCTCTGGGCTTCAGGCTCCGGGCTTCAGGCTCCGGGCTCCGGGCTTCAGGCTCCAGGCTTCGGGCTTCAGGCTCCGGGCTTCAGGCTCCGGGCTTCAGGCTCCGGGCTTCGGGCTCCGGGCTCCGGGCTTCGGGCTCCGGGCTCCGGGCTTCGGGCTCTGGGCTTCAGGCTCCAGGCTCCGGGCTTCAGGCTCCGGGCTTCAGGCTCCGGGCTTCAGGCTCCGGGCGCCGGGCTTCGGGCTCCGGGCTTCGGGCTCCGGTCTTCGGGCTCCGGGCTCCGGTCTTCAGGCTCCGTTCTTCGGGCTTCAGGCTCCGTTCTTCAGGCTTCAGGCTCCAGGCTACGGGCTCCCGGCTCCGGGCTTCGGGCTCCGGGCTCCGGGCTCCGGGCTCCGGGCTTCGGGCTCCGGTCTTCGGGCTCCGGGCTCCGGTCTTCAGGCTCCGTTCTTCGGGCTTCAGGCTCCGTTCTTCAGGCTTCAGGCTCCGTTCTTCGGGCTCCGGGCTTCGGGCTTCGGGCTCCGGGCTTCGTGCTCCGAGCTTCAGGCTCCGGGCTCCGGGCTTCGGGCTCCGTGCTTCGGGCTCCGGGCTCCGGGCTTCGGGCTCCGTGCTTCGGGCTCCGGGCTTCAGGCTCCGGGCTTCAGGCTCCGGGCTTCAGGCTCCGGGCTTCAGGCTCCGGGCTTCAGGCTCCGGGCTTCAGGCTCCGGGCTTCAGGCTCTGGGCTTCAGGCTCCGGGCTTCAGGCTCTGGGCTTCAGGCTCTGGGCTTCAGGCTCCGGGCTTCAGGCTCTGGGCTTCAGGCTCCGGGCTTCAGGCTCTGGGCTTCAGGCTCCGGGCTTCAGGCTCTGGGCTTCGGGCTTCGGGCTCCGGGCTTCAGGCTTCAGGCTCTGGGCTCCGGCCTCCGGGCCGCGGAGTTTAGAGCCGCTGATGTCCCAGCCGCGGAGCTCCACGTTCTTAGCTCTTTCTCTGTGTACTCGTCCCTGTTTGGTTGACGTGACGCGTCTGACGCCAAAAGTTATTCAACTTCTGACGCCGACGCCTGAGCGCTGAAAACGCGCCGTCCTTATGCCAGATTCAGGCCGCGCTGACGCCTCAAGATACGATACCAAGGAACTGTAAATGTAAATTAGCTGTGTGCAAACTTGTCTTCATGTGTTCATTAATGTGCATTGTCCCTTTTAAATAAATAAATAAATAATAATACGCAAATACGCAGGACGCCATTGTCACACGTCCACGTAGACTTTACATCAGGCGTGTCCAAACTATGGCCCGGGAGCCAAATGTGGCCCTCAGACCGAGTGTTTTGGCCCTCAGGCTTCCAGCTGAATTGGCCCAAACTACCACAGACGTACTTTTTACTGCATGTTTTTGAATTCTACCCTGATCAAGCAAATGTAGTGTTTCCTTTTGAGGGAAAAAGAGGAAGGAAGAAGATTGTTCTCACTTTTGTGCGCAACAGCTATTTAAGACGGGAGGAAACACGCAGGATGTGATTTATTGTCAAACGAAAGTCAGAACATGAGACTCTGCACCGTCGCAGCGCTGCTTCTCGGTGAGTTTTATTTTCCTCAGATTATTTTGTCTTCAGAGGTGGGTCGAGTATTCACAGCTAAAGCAGAGTAGTGTCACTTTAAAATAGTCTCACTCACGTAAAAAACAAAAAGTAATCACTCAAAAAATGACTCGAGTAAGAGTAAAAAAGTATTGGAGAATCTTCTACTTGAGGACACAGTTTATGAGCTATTTGTGAGTTATTATGAGTTACTGTAATTGACAAATTTAGAAAAAGAAGACAAATTTCTACAAGAACTTAAGATTAACCACCCACCTGTGATTGTATTCTGCTCGTGTCTTATTATTTTACTGATCAAACCTGTTGGTCTCTTGGAACAGCGCTTTGTCCTGGAGGACTGTTCACCGGAGCAGTGAAAGTTTTTGAAGTGAAAGAAGGAGAAGACCTCAAAATCAAATGCTCCTTTTACACGTTGGGGTTCTGGAGGGTCTTCTGTAAAAACCACTGTAAAACCCTAGACGACTTTGTGATTACAACTTACGTAGACCTCAAAACAAGAGATAGATTCACTATTGAATTTGAGAAGCGTCCTTCGTATCCAGATCTGATGTATGTGACCATCCGGAACGTGCAGATGTCGGACGCGGGATTCTACAGCTGCGCTCTGGGGATGTGGGATGCAGATGGGACCCAGAAGTTTACATTTGTGGACGTCAGCATTTATGTCCTCAGTGGTAAGTTTAGTGTTTTTATCATTTCATTCATGGATTCCTCACTTAAAATGGTTCAGTTCTGGGGTTTATGCCATTTGTTTGTCTCCATATCTAACAATACCAATTAAAAAAGAGCACAAATCACATGTGTTTGTATAATTATCACGTTTATTTGTCTCCAGCCAAGAGTCCCGGGGTCCCCGGTACATCTGAAGCTGAGCAGGACCACACCTCAACGTCTGGTACACTCACACTTTACTCACAAACAACAAAAACGAGAGCGAAAAACAACAAAACGAACTCTGAAAAACGGAAAAACTAACGAGCTAAAGTCTGACTCGAGTAACAGAGCTTCAGACAGAGCAGGGCACCCAGTTGGTGTTGAATGTTGATGACATCAGCTGCAGAGTATCAGTTATGTCATAAGGCAGAAGTGCCCAGTACATCGATCAGGATCTACCAGTCGATCGCCAGTGTGAGGAGATCAGTGTCGTACTTGAGACAGTTTTTTATGGTCTCAGACTCGACCACATTTGGACTCGGTCACAGACTCTTGTCACAGACTGTTGGCAGTAAACTTGTCCCGGTTTGCTGAGCGTCTCTGCAGCCTGTGGACTTGTCTGAACACTGCTGCACAAACACACTCGCCTCCAGCGCAGCTTGTCCATAACAGCGTCTATCACAGGGCAAGTTAAACTTTGTAAAACATCCCACCTGTCCATCTCCGCTGCTCGCCTTTTCACGCTCGCTCCTCCCCACGTACAGCGCACAGAGGCTCCCTCCTCAGAATGCGCTGATTAGAACAGAAAAGACAAAACGCGTGTTACAGAGGCCATTTCAGCCAAAATGCGCAAAAAAGAGGCACATGAACAGCAGACCTGTGGGAAAACTCAGGCTAAACTTTCACCTGTAACTAATGCTGCTGAGTCCAGGACTCAACAGACGTGGGATAACAGGACATGAACACAGACACAGTGAGCACATGGATGGATGGATGGATGGATGGATGGACGGATGGACGGATGGAGCACTGGAAGCAGCTCTGCGCTGGAGAAGAAGGTGATTCGTGGTCTGCCCTAAACTGGACTGAGGGGTTCCACAGACACTGAAGGACGTCAAACACAGCAGCATTTTCCACAGGGACATAAGTCCAGTGCACTGAGACTTTTCTCCATCTGTGTTTGTAAATGTACTAAATGTGTCCTGGAGAAATGGTTTGACCTGATGTGAAGTCTTGTTGTTCCAGATGTGGCGCTGTACGTAGGACTGAGCCTGAGCGCTCTGCTCATCCTGGCAGTGACCCTCACCATCCTGCACTGGAGAAAGAGAGTCAGAGCAGCACCAGGTCAGAGCTGCAGCTCACAGACACTGAAGTGTGGACACAGTGAAGCACATTTATTCATCCAGGAGCGGAGCATAGAAACAAACTGAACATGTTACTAGACGCCGT
Source organism: Odontamblyopus rebecca (assembly GCA_030686955.1). Classification (NCBI taxonomy): domain Eukaryota; kingdom Metazoa; phylum Chordata; class Actinopteri; order Gobiiformes; family Gobiidae; genus Odontamblyopus; species Odontamblyopus rebecca. The sequence goes on from CM060672.1 coordinate 3,732,149, forward strand.
TCTAACTGTGTTTGTGTTCACAGACTGTCCCCTGACTCCAGGATACACTCCCATCCTGGAGGTGAGACTTCTTCACTGTCACATTAACGCTCTTTATTCAGAACGATTGTAACAATTGTCTGTTAATCATGTCTGTGTTAATCATGTGTGAAATGGAACATTTTGCAGAGCGCCCCTGAAGAGGCTCGAGGTGATGGAGGAGCTCCTGCAGAGACCCCCTCAGTCTCCTGCACTAACCCCGTCTAGACCCTCAGACTGTTGCTCTGCTCCTGTTGGACCATGGGTAAGAGACACTTCAGTTTGTTTATTGGGCAAGAATGTTCATGTTTAGGCATTAGTGCGTTAGGGTGTTCAGATCTGCTTTAGAAACCTGTCAGTGGAGCTAAAAACTTTCCAACCTCGTAAGAAGAGCACTAACGATCTATGCAACGCCTTCCATCCGTCTTCTTCATTTTCTTTAAAAATGAATTTCTCAAGATCCGTGGCTTCATCAACAATTCACGTTTTACTGAATAATGGTCCCTCTGTCTGTCACTGCTCATTCTAGTGGTGCAGCGCAGTGAACGGTGCATCAAACTCCTCAGATCAACAGCCTCATCCCACAGCCTGAATGAAACTCTCTGAAATACGCTGCTCAAAAAAATAAAAGGAACATGTGAAAACACATTAGATCTCAACATGAAAAAGTATGCTGGATATTTATGCAACTGTGGACTGGGCAAAGTCTTAGGAACACGAGGACGCTCCTCTTTAAATGGAAATGAAGTGTTCAGCTGACAGAGGGCTTCATTTTATAATTATAATAATATATTTTATTTATTAGGCGCCTTTCTGGACACCCAAGGTCGCCTTAAAACAACATAAATACATTTAAATATAGATCAAATTAAATCTCTGGGAGGCAAAATGCTTCTCATTATCTTGTGTGTCTCCCACGTGTTTTTGTGTTCATGTTCGATAATGTTGTAGCCGCTCCTAATGAGACGAGAGTCTGGTGGGATGTTCTGCAGATCTGTGTGAGGATCACTGAGCTCCTGTAGAGTCTGAGGAGGAGCCTGGAGCGTCTGATGGACCCAACAGAATGTCCCAGAGGAGTTCAGGTTTAAGTCCGATGATCATGATGGACGTTCAGTCGTATCGATCCCTTCACCCTCCAGGTTCTGCCCTCAGACTCTTCCACATGAGGCCGAGCATCAGGAGGAACCCAGGACCTGCTGCACCAGCGCTGGGTCTGACACTGGGTTCAAGGATTTCATCCCGGTACCTGATGGCGTCAGACGGGTGTTTTCTAGTGTAACTGCGCTGAACTTGGCCGTGCAAAAGCTCAGTTTGGCTGCAGGAGGCACCCGTCTGTGTTCGTCTTTGTCGTATAGTTTATCTGCGTTGTGTTGTGAACAAATGGACACGGTGTCTTTTTGGTTTTAATCTGCATGAAACAAAACATGCACACAGCTCAACACGGCGAGCAGCTCTCGTGCCCGTCTCTCATGAACTGGCCAATATATACATTTTTATAACATTTTTACAAGAAAATAAATTGTACCTTGTAAGCTTCTAGTTCTTTGAGGCACCTCAAAACAAAAACGTAGAAGGAGCAGTGGAGCAGTTTTAAGAAGATCTTTATTTGAGCTACACCAGGATACCGGCCTTCATGCTGGCTCTTCACTCCCCGTCTCTGAAGGGCCCCCTTCTCTTTTATAACCAGACTCAAACATTACCCCACCTGTTCATGCAGGCAGCTGCTATTCTACCCTTGTTGTCTATGTAGAGATCCCATATGTTGAGCTTCTAGCCCACCATATGAGGAAGCACACAAGTCCTTGCAGAGACAGCACATCTACTTAAATAGCCCACTTCAACTGTCACAAGGTTAACAAAACAGAACAAATCACACATGTGCTTCCTTCAATCATTCCTTAATATTAAAACGAGAAAATAATTCACAACCTGCATGAAACAAAATATGTACTGGTCCAGGATACCACAGCTCATCATGGTGAGCAGCACTTTACAAGGAGGGCGAGTCACATTAGCACCTAAAGTTAGCTTCTGTCACGACATGTGTAACAGTTCCTTACTGTGTAATAACTCGTACACTGTACAAAATATTAGCTCATAAATGTCCCAGTTGACATAAATAAGATGCACAATTAGGTTGTGATCATAATGAATAATTAAACAGAAATACACGACTTTTACAGACAGAGCTACAATCTGTGCCCATCTCCCATGAACTGGCAACGTGCTCACGGCACCAGGGGCACTTATCACCGGTCACCACAAGAGGGCGCTACTCAACCAAAATGCATTATCTTAATAAGTAATGACAAGTGGAATCCAGCACAGTGTAATCTCCGTTACCCTGGCCCGTAGAGGTCTGCGTCCCTCCACAGATCTGCCTCCCCAGAACATCTCTGATGGCTCCTTTGAAGCCGAGGCACCGAGGCTTGTACCGAGTAAAGGGGGCGTGTCCTGTGAAGCCCTGATTCGAGGCTTGTACCGAGTAAAGGGGGCGTGTCCTGTGAAGCCCTGATTCGAGGCTTGTACCGAGTAAAGGGGGCGTGTCCTGTGAAGCCCTGATTCGAGGCTTGTACCGAGTAAAAGGGGCGTGTCCAGTGAAGCCCTGATTCGAGGCTTGTACCGAGTAAAAGGGGGCGTGTCCGGTGAAGCCCTGATTCGAGGCTTGTACCGAGTAAAGGGGGCGTGTCCAGTGAAGCCCTGATTCGAGGCTTGTACCGAGTAAAGGGGGCGTGTCCTGTGAAGCCCTGATTCGAGGCTTGTACCGAGTAAAGGGGGCGTGTCCTGTGAAGCCCTGATTCGAGGCTTGTACCGAGTAAAGGGGGCGTGTCCAGTGAAGCCCTGATTCGAGGCTTGTACCGAGTAAAGGGGGCGTGTCCTGTGAAGCCCTGATTCGAGGCTTGCGTCAGATTGCCAAAAACCACGTGACCGGCATAAAGTGAAGCCTCACTTCCCACCGGTCACGTGACTGGTTTAGTCTGTCACTTTTCAAAATAAAAGCGCGTAGTATCATGGATGTAGTTCTATGGTTGCACCTCGTGGGTGTCGTAGGTTGGTTGTAGTTTGAGGGAGAGTCAGTGTCAGTGATAAGTGCTAAAAAAAGTTTTAAATAATAAAACAAATACTTAGAGACTTGAGGATCTTTTTTATTTGATAAATGCAACCACTGAGCGTGATGTTTTAAATCACAGGTGCCAAACCGGCCCCGACCCTCCAACACCTTTAATTTGGCCCTCGGCTGATTTTCAATTAAAATATTTAAAATTTTCAGACTTTTCTGGTAATTTTCTGTGCCGTCTCCAGTGCTTCTGTGCGTGACGCTTTCCACCAGAGCAGCACAAGTCTTCATTTGTGCTGCTCTTCCTCTTTCCAAACGCTCTTAGATCGTTTTGCCTGTGACTGTGACGCCCTCATCAGCAAAATGTCCAAAATGAGAAAAGTGGAGCTGAGTGCAGGATTTTCCAAGAAAAATGGACTTATTCTTATTTGTTCAGGGAGGTGAATGGGAAACCTGTGCTCAGTGTGTTTGCAACAAGTGACGGTGCTCAAGGAAAATAATCTTAAAGGCCACTACGAGACACGGTATGGCAAACGCCAAAGGAGCCAAAGGAGCCAAAGGAGCCAAAGGAGCCAAAGGACGCTGAGCACAAAACCCTCTACAGGACGTGAACCTCAAACCGCCTCATGAAATCTGCAATAGTTTGTGCAGAGACGTTCACACCGGTGTCCTGCTGGAGCTCATTCTGCAGGACACGGGCAGAGCTCAGCCTGTTCCTCCTGCACAAAGGAGCAGATCTGGGTCCTGCTGATGGTTTGAGGAGCTTCTACAGCTCTGTCCAGCTCTCCTAGAGCAACTGACTCCTGAAATCTCCTCCATGTTCTGGAGACACAGTAAATCTCTGCAACAGAACATTCTCTCTAATTCTCTCTAATTTAATGTCTATTTTAAAATGTTATGATAATTATTTACCGTATTTTTCGGACTATAAGGTTTGGGTGGTCCAGCGACTTATACTCAGGTGCGACTTATATCTGACATATTTCAGTTCATCTAAACGTAAATGTAAAATGGGCGAGGTCCAAACCCGAGGCACCGACTGAATATATTAAAGTCCTTTATGCATCGAAGGAGCCGACGCGTTTCCACCAGCGAGATATAATTTCACATGTTGGTGATTTTCCCCCTGAGGCCACAGTCACTTCTGTCACCACCTGCAGAACCTCACTCCTGTTTTCTTACTTAAATCCAGATGGAGACTTTTTCTTGTCCAGTGAATAATCCAGTGAATCTGGTCCTTTAGTGCGACAGAAGCTTCTGCATCAGCACCAGCTGTTTTTTTCACTGTCTGCAAATGAGCCACGAGGCTTTAAGTTTCGTTTCTGTAAAACTTAAACCAATGTCCACAAACACAATATTACTTACGATAAAAACTGAGCGGAGAATCGGAAACTTATGCAGAGCGGAGGAAGAGAGGAGCAATCGAGCAGCAGAAAGAAAGTTTGGAGTGAGAGAAACTTGTGTTTGATGGAGAAAAGTGGAGGAAACTCGAACTTGTAATGACGAAAACAAAAGCTCATCGCGGATTAAAAGCTGGATTTATCTGGAGTTGGTGGAGTTACTCAGAAGTGACACAGAGGATGAAGAATTCAGTGGATTTAGTGATTTGGAGCGAGATGGAGAGTTTGGTTAAACTTGTTCTGTTGTTTCTGCTCTAGTTTTGTGAAGAACTGTTCATATGTGACGTGAACAAACCGGACACATGTTCAGCCTGTTCTGCTCTGTTCTGTTGGTGTTTCTATAACCAAAAAAAAAAGGGCAACTTACACTCCGGAGCTACTTATAGTCTGAAAAATATGGTATGTTTTAATTTGTTCTTATTGTGATTTCGATGTATTTCTTGTTCTGTGAAGCACTTTGAATTACTTTGTGTGTGAATTGTGCTGTACAAAAACTACATAAACTCGCCTTGCCACCTCCAGAAGTGCAAATCCTGGAGAAGTTGGACAATCTGTGTAACTTGTGCAGGGTTCAGGAACGGCCTCATCCTCTCAGTCGTGATCATCTCTGTGGCCAAAGCTGCACTCGTGGAAAAACCAGCCAAAAACACCAAGAGGAACCAAAACCACTTCCGTTTTAGGGGCTGTGTCATTGTTGCCGCTCTAATGCACCTTATTATATTACGTAACTCTTATTTTTTCACTCGTTCCAGGCCCGGTTGCGCCCCCCAGTGTCCGACGGCACAAACTGAAGCGGCTCCTCTGCACTTTCTCACTTTGCTTCAGAAGTAACCGTGGAATCACTCTTCTACCCTTTTTTATTTGCTTTATGTGATGTTTTGTATTTGTTTTGTAGTTTCCTGAAATGTGTTGAATATCATCAGAGCCTGGGTACAAAAAAGAACTATAATTACATCACAATCAAAAATCACAACGCTAAAAAGTGAAGAGTGTGGATTTCGTAAACACGGGGAAGTACTTTAAGAGTATTTCAGTCCGTTCCAGGAGAATAGAATGTAGAATAATTCCAGTTCTCAATGAAGTAACATTATTGCACAAATAAAAGTCATTTGATTTCACGTAAACTCGGCCCATTTCCCCACAAAACCACTTCCCCTTGGCTCAAAACTGACTCCCAATTCTTCAGAAACCCGCTGCAGATCAGGGTGTGGACCAGAGGATGGAGCAGCTTTTGTCTGCAGTCGTTTTAAGGACATAATGTGTTTTGATGTTAATCCTGTTGCTGTGCACCTCACTGTTGTTACTTCAGTCTTGTTTTGTGCTTTGTTTGTTCATTTGCAGTAAAGACCTGTACAAATGTGCATCCTGTGAGTGGACTTGCATCTCCACAGAATTATTTTTTGCTATAATCTTCCATAGTATTGCATAAAATCTCTCTCTATATATATATATATATATATATATATATATATATATATATATATATATATATATATATATATATATATATATATATATATCCATGGGGAATGTTTTAAAGTACAGTTTTAACTTTCTATCACGATGGAAACATGCAGGTGGTGATGCCATATATTAAATCTTCCAATCATTTAAAACAAAAAAATCATCTATCCTCCAATAAAATGTCTAAATATTATTTCTCTGCATCATTTGTTATTTATGAATGTAAAGTACATTATTATGTCATATCCTTCTGAACAGACTTTCCTCTGTCGCCGTTGGTTTCACTGGTGATCGGGGAGTCCAGGACTGTGGTGCATCTTCGGTTACGTTTAATTCAATTCAATTCAATTCAATTTATTTTGTAGCGCCCAAAATCACAACAACAGTTTCCTCTAAGGGCGTTCCAAGATTCTGATGAGTAAAACATACACACAGACATATCAACACAGGAATAAACAACATTCATGTAAAGCAGCAAATGAAACATGGTCCAGTCATCCCCTGTCCTTAGACCCTCCTTCTCAGCAAGGAAAAACTCCAAAAAACCCAGGGTCCTGGGAAAAAGAAGAAACCTCGGGGAGAACTACAGTGAAGGAGAGATCCACTCCCATGGACGGACAGGCTATAGATGTCCAGGCCCGTGGGCCAGTTTGGTATGACCACAGCTACCCAGGTGGGGGAGGAGCCGGGGGAGGAGGAGGAGCCGGGTGAGGAGGAGGAGGAGCCGGGCGAGGAGGAGGAGCCGGGCGAGGAGGAGGAGCCAGGCGAGGAGGGGAGGTCGGGCGAGGAGGAGGAGAGGGGTCCAGCTGCCATCAGGCGTCTGAAAGAGTTCCACTCCACAGGGGGAGTGGGACAGGGGACAACATGTGAATAGCAATGAACAAACTACAGATGAGAACATAGTGAGTGATGCTGATGAGAAAATAGGAGGAAACAGAGGACAGTGCTCAGGTTGCCACACTTCCCCCAGCTTGTTATCTCCTGCAGCAGCTTATCTTAGTGACACTGTTTACACTGAAACGAATCACCGTGTTGGAAACGATTAGTCTGGACCGTCTGAAACTCTGGTCACATGACTCGGCTCGCGTCATCACAGCGTCACATTGGGCAGAGGGGGGCGGGCAGAGGGGGGCGGGGCGGCAGTTAGTCCGACAGAATCTGACAGCATCAACGCACGAGCTGTTTTTATCAGCGTTTACAGTTTATGCAAATGAGCCATGAGGTTTGAAGTTTGGTTTGTGTAAAACAAACAAATGTGCCAAAGCTGCATTAAACACATTATTCCTCAAAGTCTAGAATGAGCGGGGGAAATGTAGAGCGGAGGAAATGTAGAGCGGAGGAGAGGACCAATAAACACATAAAAACAACCTGAAGAGCCGCTTGGGAGCCGTCCGTCCCTCTTCTTCCTCTTTATCCGGGTCGTGGGGGCAGCTGTTCGCCGCCCAGTCCTCTGTGCACCTCACACCTGCCTGGTCCGTTCGGGGACAGCAGCCTGTGCGCTCGGGAGCCGAAAGAGCCGGCTCTTTTTAGTGAGTCGAGCCAAAAGAGCCGGTTCTGTAAAAAGAGATGGAATTCCCATCACTCCGCTGTAGGACACGTCGCTCCTTCACACAGTCAGGATAAATGACGAGGCTTCGCTCTTTTGTATAAACACTTCTACAGTTCAGTGTTGCACCGAGGTGATTTGAAGAGCTGTGAGGCTCATAGATGTACAGTATGTCCAGACTAGGGTGACCTGATTTGCAAAATAAAAAACTGGGAAACCCCCGGTTTGTGGTGGTTTGTAATAATAAAATTGTGAAATGAGTGCATCATTATTCTGCACTCGGTCCATTTATGATGAACATGAGTCACTTTAGTCACATTTCCTTTGTGTTTTGGTCGTTTTTAAGCAGCTTTTCTGGATTTATAGTTTAGTTCAGTTTAGTTTAGTTCAGTTTAGTTTAGTTTAGTTTAGTTTAGTTTAGTTTAGTTTAGTTTAGTTTAGTTTAGTTCAGTTTAGTTTAGTTCAGTTTAGTTTAGTTTAGTTTAGTTTAGTCTTTATTTGTCATGGACCATGTACAAAATTCATGAATTTTTCTAAAAGAAGAGATTCACCTCCTGTTACTTTCCCTCTGCAGGTGAACACACAAAATATTTACAATGTACATTACAATAGAGCAATAAAAATACACAATAAAACATCACAATTCATAAAACCGGACGTCCTAAACTCACAGCAGTAATGAGATTAAATGTAGTTGTGCTGAATTTGTCAGTAAAAATGTCCAGTATAATGAGCTCGACTGATGTCGGCACGTTTGAGTGTCTAGAATGTGCTTTTGTAGGTTTGGAGTAAAATGCTGAATGTCTCCAGACTGTTTCAGAGTCTGGAAGTTTATTCCACTGTTTAATAGTTCGAAATAAAAAGGCGACTGTGCAAAGGCCGAGGATCTTTGTGGAATCGTACAGTTTTATTTGTCGAAATGATCGACTCTGCATCTCAGTCCCAAAACTGTTGCTCCTCACAAACACAAAACTAGAGCAAAACAACATCTACAGGGCAACAAACAGAAACTGAAATCCACAAGCTTTAGAATAACGTGTAAAAGCTGTTGGGAAGAACATGGAGAAGCTGCATCAAACAATCTTCATCCCTAAATATATTTGAAATACATTTAAAACAACATTTATTTCTTCATTAGGCTGAAGCATAAACCCAAAGGCAAAAGAACTGAAATAACAATGTTGTCACTGAGTAAGTCATATGTACTGTTATTATTATTATTATTATTATTATTATTATTATTATTATTATTATTATTATTATTATTATTATTATTATTGCACTTGTAATGTGCACTGGTGATGATGCTGTGTGATGGACTAAACCATGTTGCAAACAAACAAAGGAACCTAAGGGTGTTAATGGGCTAAAGGGGTGAATGGGTCAGAATATTGTCACGTTAGTTTGGCCCTTTCATAAGCTGTTGTAGCTTCTTGGGTGTTTCCCTTTTACAAAATTGTTAAAGTTGAAATACACGCAAATTTTCTTTGTATCTTTGTAAATAAAGAAGCTGACCGTGTGGATCGAGTCGTCTGTTCTGAGCAAAGTTTGATCAATGTTTTACCCAAACAAATGACAGTTTATGTCTCTCTTTACTGTTGGCAGGGATCAGATTGGACAAAAATAGCTACATTTCTTGTATAAAACTGGGACAAATCACTGGTTTTGTATAAATCTGCTGGGACAGGGGACACAGGGCTCAAAACTGGGACTGTCCCGGGAAATAAGGACGTCTGGTCACCCTAGTCAAGACAAATGCAGGATATTCCAGTCTATCTAACAGCAAACTAACGAAACAGGACAAGAACTACTGATGGGGACGATGTCATGACAGAAAACAGCCCGGATGGAGCCTGACTGGACTGTGCAACGTACCAAGAGGAGCTAAGTCTAAACTGTGGTCTCCTCCCACTATAATTTGCATATAAAAGTCATTGTAAAGGCGTAAATATTGAGTCTCTGCACAGAAATGTCGGCACAGACTCCTCGTACAAGTGTGGCTTTCTGATATTGGAATAAGTAAATTATCTGGACTTTATTTCTGTTTTATTTTTTATCTAAGCAAAAACGAACACAAGAGGCGTCTAATTCTGATTCTGAGGCGTCACATTTGGACAGATGTGAGATTTATGCTGCTCAGGCACATTTCCTCCTCTGATGAGGCAAGTTTAACAGGAAAAGCAGCGTGTCTGGTGTGTGATGAGAAGTGCTGAGGAAGAGGGAGGACGAAGGGCGGCGACGCTGTTGTGCGGACGGCCTTATAAGACTCTGGAGACGCGTTTGCTGTTTCACTGTTTCAAGTGGAAGCCTGTGGAACATGAGACTCGGCATCACCTCAGCGCTGCTTCTGGGTAAGTTTCCTCTCGTCGGTTCGTTTGGTGCAGCGTTTGTACCCAAGCAAGAATAACCCAACGATATGTCTTAAAAGTCTTAGAAAGGTCTTAAATGTGCGTGTTTGTGATGGAGATACAACATTATAAGAATGAAAATCGTGTAATACGGTCCTTTAAAAACGACCAAAACACAAAGGAAATGTGACTAAAGTGACTCATCATAAATGTGCCGAGTGCAGAATAATTTTTCTTACGCACTCGTTTCACAATTTTATTATTACCAACCACCACAAACCGGGGGTGTCCCAGTTTTTATACGCCGGGACGTATTATGGTATGGCGCTGTCCGTCCGTCCGTCCGTCCGTCTGTCCGTCTGTGGACACTTCAAAGCTTTGAAGTCTTTGAAGCTTTGTCTTCATGAAGAGGCAAATTCCGATTCTAGAATGTGATGATGTCATACTCATACTCCTACTGCAAGAGCCAGATTTCCCTATTGATTATCCGTCCGTCCGTCTGTCCGTCTGTCCGTCTGTCTGTGGACAATTTCTTGTCCGCGCTCTAACTCGACAACCGTCTCACCTAGGAATGTCAAACTTCCAAACTGCACCAACAATTCATCTTTAACTAGGTTTGACAAATTCTAACTTAATTCTATATACAATAATTCAAAGTACGGGCGTATTTTGCCCCACTGGAGGAGCTCTTGTTTATTTTGCAAATCAGGTCACCCAGGTCTGGACATACTGTACATGTACTATACTATGAGCCTCACAGCTCTTCCTCCTCTCCCTGTTTTTGACCAGTCTGATCCCTGCCGACAGTACAGAGGCATAAACTGTCATTTGTTTGGGTAAAACACTGATCAAACTTTGCCAAGAACAGACGACTCGATCCACACGTCCACAACAAACGGAAACTGTCCGATTCCACAAAGATCCTCGGCCTTTGCACAGTCGCCTTTTCATTTCTAACTGTTAAACGGTGGAATAAACTTCCAGACTCTGAAACAGTCTGGAGACATTCAGCATTTTACTCCAAACCTAAACCTAACTTTAGCATTTTTTATGTCCAAAAAGTTGTTTCTACATGTTTGCTGTGGGTTTTGTATAAAAGAGTGTGAGTTTTATTTTCTGGGGGGTTTTTTTTTCATCTCTATTTCTGGTCCTGTAGCTTTTCTCACAGCCTCATGACACAACTACAGCAGCAGATTGTGAAATAACAGGTTGGACTGAACAAAAGGAGGTAGAACACTTCATTAGGGGTAAAAGGGGCAGTTTTAAAAGCAAAATTAAGACAAAAATCCAGGCGAGGAGAAATGTACTAAAACTGCCCTCAGGTCTTCAGGGGTTAATAAGCAGCAGTAAAGTAAAGACATTTACAATACACAAAATATACAAGACAAAACATGACATATACGACACGCTCACACTCGCAGCAACACACAGGACCCTCAAAGTGAACCCACCCTCCACAACTGCCCCAAGAACTGGGATTAGGAGCGATTACAAACGCTTAAGTACCACCTCTGACTGTATTCTGCTCGTGTCTTATTATTTTACTGATCAAACCTCTTGTTGGTCTCTTGGAACAGCGCTTTGTGGTGGAGGACCGTTCGCCGGAGCGGTGAAATATTTGGAAGTAAAAGAAGGAGAAGACCTGAACTTCAAATGTTTCTTTTACTCGTCGGGGTTCGCGAGGGTCTTCTGCAAACACCGCTGTGAAACATATGAAGATTTTTTGGTTACACTGTTCTCAGACCTCAGAACAAGAGGCAGATTCACTATTGAATTTGAGAAGCGTCCTTCATATCCAGATCTGATGAAGGTGACCATCCGGAACGTGCAGATGTCGGACGCGGGATGGTACAGCTGCTCTCTGCTCAACTGGGACACATCGAGTGGATACAGACTACAGACTAAATTTGTGGACGTCAACATTTATGTCCTCAGAGGTAAGTTTCATGTTTCTGTCGTATCTTTCATGGATTCCTCACTTAAAATTGCCCTGTTCTGGTGGAGGTTACACCATTTGTTTGTTTTTATGGCGATGGTTCGCTGGAATGTTCCCACAGTATGGCATTAAACCTTTTTTTTTTTTTTTTAATTATTGGAGTTCTTATTTCTAAAAATATGTTGAAGACTGGTGAAGCTAAGCAGGTGGCAAACCCTCCACCAGAGAATTCACACTGTGCACCTTTAACCCCTGAAGACCTGAGGGCAATTTTTAGGGCTGCAGCTCTCGATTATTACAGTAATCGATTATTCTGTCGATTATTTTGTTCGAATAATCGAGTAATCGTTTGTTATTGTCGCGTCTACTTTGCACATGTTAAGTCCACTCCACCTGCACTGACAGATACACGTGTTTTGGACATGAAAAACGTAATTATCGCTGGGCTCAGGTCGACTCACCTCACGGTTTCTTTTCCACTTGATGTAATGTTCGGTTCTGTTTAGATGTTGTAGCATCAGTGTGGAGAAGGTGACTTTTAAAATGTTCCCCTACAGATTACAGATTACATTCCCCAAAATGTAGTTTGTGACGTAATCAATTAAATTACTTAAAGTGAGTAATGTAATCTGAATACTTTGGATTACTTGATATTGTCATGATTTTTAAAACTACATAAATGTAGCAACAACTCCTGCAAATTCTGGTTTGGTTTTAGACCTGGATTAGTTCTGGTTTTAGACCTGGTTTAGACCTGGCTTAGACCTGGCTTAGACCTGGTTTAGACCTGGTTTAGACCTGGTTTAGACCTGGCTTAGACCTGGTTTAGACCTGGTTTAGACCTGGTTTAGACCTGGTTTAGACCTGGCTTAGACCTGGCTTAGACCTGGTTTAGACCTGGTTTAGACCTGGCTTAGTCCTGGTTTAGTCCTGGTTTAGTCCTGGTTTAGTCCTGGTTTAGACCTGGCTTAGTCCTGGTGTGAGTTCTGGTTTAGAGGCACAGGAGGAAGCGCGGTCCACGGAGTGTACACGACAAGACACAATCCACACGCAGAGTGCGCGGCGTATGGGAGCGTCCCGGAGCGTACCGGAGCGTACCGGAGCGTCCCGGAGCGTACCGGAGCGTACCGGAGCGTACCGGAGCGTCCCGGAGCGTCCCGGAGCGTCCCGGAGCGTACCGGAGCGTCCCGGAGCGTCCCGGAGCGTACCGGAGCGTCCCGGAGCGTACTGCGCACTCCTCCTCAGGAGGAGGTTCTGCTCTTATTACACATCCATGGGCGCCGCGCTGTTGTGTGTACAGTGAAGTGCAGTGGTCGTGCGGAAACTTTACCTCTACCACAAAAGGTTCCGGCCATCGCCGAGCGTATGAAAATAAAACGAAGCATCGAGGCAAAAAAAAATAATCGATGCATTTTTCTAATCGATTTAATCGATTAACTCGATGACTCGTTTCAGCCGTAGTAATTTTAGTACATTTACTCCTCGCCTGGATTTTTTTTCTTAATTTTGCTGATTGTTTGAGTGTAATTATATTGTCTTTTTATTCACGTAAATCAGGGCCTGCAGATGGAAACGAGTTATTTCTCTCTAATCTGGTGCGGAACATCTCTGTTTATGAGCTTAATGTCATTGTCCCTTCAAATAAAGGCTAAACTAAACTAAACTAAACTATGTGTTTGTACGATTCTCGTGTTTTTTTGTCTCCAGCTGATGGTTCCAGACCTGCTCCTGTCCCCGAGGGCCCCGGTGCTTCTGAAGCTCCGCAGGACCAAACCCCATCGTCTGGTACAGTCAGACTGATTTTTTACAATGATTCTATATGTTTGAACCTCTTGAGACCCTGCGACCTCCAGGATATTACACGTTTGCCTCTTTGCACCAGGATATTCAATTTGTTAAAACTTTCACCTGTTCCTGTTCCACCTGCGACTTTGTGGTGATTTCACAAAATTACACTGATTTCAATGAAAAAAAAATGGCAGGGAAATCAACAAAAAACCTCTACAGCAGCTCCTGGAAAAAAAACAGCACAGTAAAGTTTATATTCAAAATGTATGAATGAAGCCAGTGTATTTATGTACAATAACGTCTCTATGTTCGTTTGACATTAAGATTTGACATATTTTAATGATCAGAGCCGTCGAGAGCGTCAGGAAACGTCCCGTCGTCGTTTCAGGACAGTGGGACTGTGTCATGTTAGTTTCTGTATCGTCAGCGGTGTCGGTGTCAGGGTGGAGCATTTGTGGGCCGTGCACCACCTAGAGGCCATTGGTGCCCCTTCCCCCCAGCACAGGCCGAAAAAAATCTTTTAGTTATGATAACTATTTTAAAATTATTATTGTATAATATTTTAATATTACAATTTTAATATTATATGTGCAAACTGTAACTTCAATAAAACAGAACGGGGAGATCGTCGGTGCTCATCGCTGAGTCAAGTTGTTACATTTGATTTCAGCGTCTGTGGAGCTGCCGTAGACACGTCGAACAGTTTGAATGATCAAAAACAGACTAAAGGACAGTGTGTCACTGGAATCAGTTTGTATTTTCGCCAAAAAATACATTCACGAAAATGGCTTAGACCAGTTCAGGAGCACAAGAAAATCTGGATCGTTGGATCAGGGCTTTGCCAGTGAGGCTGTGGTAACTGGAAACAGGCTGTGGCTAAAGACCGTGGATTAAATCAACAGGAAACTTCACAATTCTACAGGAGAGAAACGCCAGGTTCTTGCAGCTTGTGTTCGAGAAAGTCTTGACACACAAATGCACGAACGAATGGAAGGACGGAGCACTCAGATGTTTCAGCAGTCGCCCACTCATCGCCTGCAGCTCTTCTGTAAGTCAGTGAGACCCACTAAGCTGAGGAATTGTTGACTGACGTTTGCTGGGTCTTGGTGTTTTGTGGTGGGCGACTGAGTAACTCCCTGGAGGCCTCGTGTCAGAGCGTCTTTACCTGATGTTCGTGGTGTTTGTGACGAGTGTGAGGCTGTTTCATGTTTACATCAGCGGCCTTATTGTTAATAATTAGCCTAATATTAATAAAGAAAAACGTGTTTGATAGTATTTCTGGTGTTTGACTCCACTGCGTTAAAATAGTCCTCAAATGGCAGTGCGCCCCCTGCTGATGACCCACGACCCTCCAGTAGATGAGCTCTGACGCCGACTCTGGTCGTGAGGTAAACCTGGGAACATTTCGCTGAGTTTACGCAGTTGTAAATATCTGGACAGTTCTGCTGCTGAAGTGGAACTTTTTGCGCGTCCACTTTATTTTGTAACAACTGAAAAAAATGAAAACTGTGGAGGACATTTTCAGGTTCTCACTGAACCCGACCTGCTCGCGGTCGACCTGCGGCACATTTGGCCTGTTTAGGGCTTGAATAAACGGCTGATTGCATTTTATCTAAATGTTTTTACATGTTTTAACCGGCGGTGTCCATTTGTGTCGTACAGTAAAATCTCCCCCTTGTTCTTATATGAGGACATCAACTTTTCAACGACCACTTTCTGTACGAAAACAAAGTGTAGTTATTATACTTATTTGCAAGAGGAAATAAAAATGCACATGAGACAAAAGCTCGAGTCTCAGGAGGTTAAGGCTGTAAACCCCTCACCACACACTTTACAGACGGGGGGGGCGCTACATCCTGGTCTATGTGTGGAAACACTAAGGCCTTAGTGCAGGGGCCTTTTGTCTTTTTCCCAGTCAAGAACAAATAAAAAAAAGTCCAGTCCAGTTTGATGCACGTCTGCTGCTGTCAGGCCCAAACATCGTCTTTTTTATTTCTGGTCTTTGGAAACAACTCGTTACTTTCAGCTTTTTCATTAAGTTTATAGACGAGTGGCGGCTGGTGAACAGAGGGCGCCGCACTCCCTAACCGCGATTTAAAAAAATAAATCATTTATAAATCATAAAGTTTTTTTGTATTAGGCTATATGGAGCAGGCGTATGGAGCAGGCTATGGAGCAGGTGTATGGAGCAGGACTATGGAGCAGGTGTATGGAGCAGGCTATGGAGCAGGTGTATGGAGCAGGTGTATGGAGCAGGTCTGTGGAGCAGGGCTGTGGAGCAGGCTATGGAGCAGGGCTGTGGAGCAGGTGTATGGAGCAGGTCTGAGGAGCAGGTCTGAGGAGCAGGTCTGAGGAGCAGGTCTGTAGAGCAGGTGTATGGAGCAGGCGTATGGAGCAGGTGTATGGAGCAGGTGTATGGAGCAGGTGTATGGAGCAGGTCTGTGGAGCAGGGCTGTGGAGCAGGTGTATGGAGCAGGTCTGTGGAGCAGGGCTGTGGAGCAGGTGTATGGAGCAGGTCTGTGGAGCAGGTCTATGGACCAGGTGTATGGAGCAGGTCTGTGGAGCAGGTCTATGGACCAGGTGTATGGAGCAGGTGTATGGAGCAGGTCTGTGGAGCAGGTCTGTGGAGCAGGTCTGAGGAGCAGGTCTGTGGAGCAGGTCTGTGGAGCAGGCGTATGGAGCAGGTTGTATGGAGCAGGTGAAATATTCAGAAAATTTGACGTCATTTCGTTGCTTCTGCCCATTCGTTTGTCTTGCAGCTCTGAGAAACGTGGCAGTCGCAGGATGGAGGCGACTCAAATCAACTGATCACTATTCTGACCTATGGGACTAAAATGACTGTTTCTGGCATTTGTTATAATGTTATACAGCCTCTACATAATACAAATATTTCTAATACATATTTATAATTTTGACCTGACAAAAACACTACAGTCACCACCACTGTCACATTTTGCAGAAACACAAATTAATTACCTGAGACAATCTTATTCAATTAAAAAATATGTGTCTAATGTACGAGATTAAACATGACTCGGCCCCTTCGCCGAGCGACTTTGTTCATTTCAGATCTGGTGAGGGAAGAGCAGAGAAAACCTGGGTTTGGTCTGTTTTCCCCGTCAGAACATCTCCCTCATTCTCTGCTTTTAAAAAGATGCTAAAAAGTGGCTTTTAGAAACGCAAATGTGTGAACACTAAAACTTTTATTGTATTTTTGTAATGTTATTGTACATTTGTGTAATTTTTGATGTGTAACTTTTTAACTGTATTTTCTTTTAGGCCTTTTTGACATGTGGCAAATGAGCTCTTAGTGCATCGTCCCTTTTCAAATAAATCAGTAAATAAATGCACCCTAACCTGGACTGAGGGGTTCCACAGACACTGAAGGACGTCTCACACTCAGCAGCATTTTCCACAGGGACATAAGTCCAGTGCACTGAGACTTTTCTCCATCTGTGTTTGTAAATGTACTAAATGTGTCCTGGAGAAATGGTTTGACCTGATGTGAAGTCTTGTTGTTCCAGATGTGGCGCTGTACGTAGGACTGAGCCTGAGCGCTCTGCTCATCCTGGCAGTGACCCTCACCATCCTGCACTGGGGAAAGAGAGTCAGAGCAGCACCAGGTCAGAGCTGCAGCTCACAGACACTGAAGTGTGGACACAGTGAAGCACATTTATTCATCCAGGAGCAGAGCATAGAAACAAACTGAACATGTTACTAGACGCTGTTCTAACTGTGTTTGTGTTCACAGACTGTCCCCAGACTCCAGGATACACTCCCATCCTGAAGGTGAGACTTCTTCACTGTCACATTAACGCTCTTTATTCAGAACGACTGGAAAACAAACTTTCACCGACATTCAGAAAGTGAAGAGTCTTTTGGGCTTTGGCCTGTGCAGTGGGAAATCAGCAGAGGGAAGTGTGAGGTGCTTATAAAGATGTTTTCTAACGTTTCCAGACACTAATGAGTGAACCAGGCAGAGCGTTTGGTTTGTTAGACTCGTGGCTGTTGTCAGATGGGTTAAAGTGGTGTTCAGAACTTGCCCCCATCACTACACTAGTTTGTTGCCTTGACAGACTCACTGCCACAGTGAGATCTCCACCGAGGAAACACTGATCTGTGCCGTTTTTTGGCTCCTGACAGAATTCCACCTCCTCTAGAAACGGACTTTAGCTTCAAATGTGCCGGAGTTCAGCTTTAATAAAGACGCCGGCAGCAGCAGCAGATCTGTACAGAGCTCCACTCACACGTCTACGATCCACTGCTGCTCTGAGCGAACGAGATTAGACACAAATGTGACGATTGTGGTCAGAGAAACTGTGTGTAGAGGAACTGTGTGTAGAGAAACTGTGTGTAGAGAAACTGTGTGTAGAGAAACTGTGTGTAGAGGAACTGTGTGTAGAGGAACTGTGTGTAGAGGAACTGTGTGTAGAGAAACTGTGTGTAGAGGAACTGTGTGTAGAGAAACTGTGTGTAGAGAAACTGTGTGTAGAGGAACTGTGTGTAGAGAAACTGTGTGTAGAGGAACTGTGTGTAGAGAAACTGTGTGTAGAGGAACTGTGTGTAGAGAAACTGTGTATAGAGAAACTGTGTGTAGAGGAACTGTGTGTAGAGAAAGTGTGTGTAGAGAAACTGTGTATAGAGGAACTGTGTGTAGAGAAAGTGTGTGTAGAGAAACTGTGTGTAGAGAAACTGTGTGTAGAGGAACTGTGTGTGGAGAAAGTGTGTGTAGAGAAACTGTGTATAGCCGAACTGTGTGTAGAGAAACTGTGTGTAGAGGAACTGTGTGTAGAGGAACTGTGTGTAGAGAAACTGTGTGTAGAGGAACTGTGTGTAGAGGAACTGTGTGTAGAGGAACTGTGTGTAGAGAAAGTGTGTGTAGAGAAACTGTGTGTAGAGGAACTGTGTGTAGAGAAACTGTGTGTAGAGGAACTGTGTGTAGAGGAACTGTGTGTAGAGGAACTGTGTGTAGAGAAACTGTGTGTAGAGGAACTGTGTGTAGAGAAAGTGTGTGTAGAGAAACTGTGTGTAGAGGAACTGTGTGTAGAGAAACTGTGTGTAGAGGAACTGTGTGTAGAGAAACTGTGTATAGAGGAACTGTGTGTAGAGAAACTGTGTGTAGAGGAACTGTGTGTAGAGGAACTGTGTGTAGAGAAACTGTGTGTAGAGGAACTGTGTGTAGAGAAACTGTGTGTAGAGGAACTGTGTGTAGAGAAACTGTGTGTAGAGGAACTGTGTGTAGAGGAACTGTGTGTAGAGGAACTGTGTGTAGAGAAACTGTGTGTAGAGGAACTGTGTGTAGAGAAACTGTGTGTAGAGGAACTGTGTGTAGAGGAACTGTGTGTAGAGGAACTGTGTGTAGAGGAACTGTGTGTAGAGGAACTGTGTGTAGAGAAACTGTGTGTAGAGGAACTGTGTGTAGAGGAACTGTGTGTAGAGGAACTGTGTGTAGAGAAACTGTGTGTGAAGTGTCTGTTTTGCAGCGCGGCCCTGAAGAGGCTGGAGGTGCAGAGACTCCCTCCGCCTGCTTCACTAACCCCGGCTTCACCGACTCTTCTCTGCTGGACCACAGGGTTCAGTTTGTGACGCTCTGAGGTCAGACGGTGAGTGAGGAGGAGCTCTGGACCACTGCAAACGGGTTTTATAATGAACTCATTCAGTTTTTCAGGTTTTGAGACGGTAAAAAATCAGGTAAAGCTCCTTAAACTTGACCTTAGAGAACTCGGAGTGAACGGAAACACAACTACACCAGGAACAGTCCACCACAATATTCTGTGACGTGATCTTTGGTCTTTGTTTTCATTTGTTTCAGGCCTGGATGCTGATGTTTGTGACCTGCTGCGCCCCCCGGTGGCTGAAGAGAAAACTGTGGCTTCATTCGTCGGCTTAATTAATAAGTGATTCATTCATTCATTGAGTTGACGTCCAAACTTCGAGCAAACCGAACACCCAAAAACAGCTCAAAAAAATAGAAATAATAATAAAAAAATAAAAAAGTAAATAAAGAATTTTGATTTTGGGCACTACAAAAATAAATTGAATAGTAATAATAATAATAATAATAGGTGTATATGTGTATATGCACATCTACATATAAGACCACATTTATATTTATTTTCTTCCTTTTTTCTTTTTTTTACTACATAATTCATCACATTGTATAACTGTCCTGAAGGAGTAAATAAAAATAATAATAAATAAACATCTTTTTCAATGACATGACTCAAACTCTGTCCGTATCAAATGGAAATATCGTCGTGGAAATGTAATGTTTAACCGTAGGCGACTTTTAGGACACAGAATAACTGTAAATAGGCACGTTTTTACATGAGGCGGGTTCAATGAGGCGGGTTACAGGACATTTATTTTAGGAAACACATTTATTTCCGTCCACCAATACAAAAATATTCACACAGTCATACATCACAGTGGAATGGCTTAATGCTGTTTCAGGAATCCCCACAGGAGGGCGCTGTTTACTACGAATACTGCCTGAACGAAGTGAGACCTGCCGGGCTCGTCACAGGCCCGATCTGCCCACACAGACCCGTCAAAATCTACTGTTAATACTTCATTACCGAGAAATTATACGTGTTCTCGATATTTTCGGCGTTCCCGTGGCCGTTTATTATTTCGTTATATGTATTTTTGCGATATTTTTCATCGAGCAGCCGGACATTTCACCAAATTTATGTAAAATAACAATAATAATCTGGACAAAAAAATAAAGAAAAACGGCGTAAACCTGATTGTGTCTAAAAATATTATGAAAGAATGAGTTTTATTCACGTTTATGTCGGAAAACTGGGAGACGTAGGGTCTATTTCAGGTCTAAACCAGGTCTAAACCAGGTCTATTTCAGGTCTAAACCAGGTCTAAACCAGGTCTATTTCAGGTCTAAACCAGGTTTAAACTAGGACTAAAACAGGTCTATTTCAGGTCTAAACCAGGTCTAAACCAGGTCTAAACTGGGGCTAAACCAGGTCTAAACCAGGTCTATTTCAGGTCTAAACCAGGAACTAAACCAGGTTTATATCAGGTCTAAACCAGGTCTAAACTGGGGCTAAACTAGGACTAAACCAGGTCTAAACTGGGGCTAAACCAGGTCTAAACCAGGTCTATTTCAGGTCTAAACCAGGAACTAAACCAGGTTTATATCAGGTCTAAACCAGGTCTAAACTGGGGCTAAACTAGGACTAAACCAGGTCTATATCAGGTCTAAACCAGGTGCAAAATTGGAAGATGTTTGGAAAAAAATGTCTTTTTCTCTTTCATAAATTTTCTTTTTCTCTTTCATAAATTCTCAGTTAATTACGTTTTCTAATTTGTCGAGCTTAATAAAAAAACAAAGATGTCGATCAGAAAGTGGCTTGTTGCTTGTTTCCATGGAAATAGAGAAGTTTAATATCAGACTGTGGAAAATTCCATCTCCATGGTGACGAACCCTCCACCTTTAAATCTATGGTTCAACTTTTTTAATCTGGAAAATTATTTTTTGCTTGAAGACATGTATAAAATTTAATAAAAATCTAGTGATTTTTTTTTTTTATTTCTGGAAAAAAATAATTTTGCTGGAAGATGTGCATAAAATGAAATAAAAATATAGTGAAAATTTAAAAAAAAATCTGAAAAAAATAATTTTGCTGAAAGGTGTGCATAAAATTAAATAAAAATATTGTAATTTTTTTTAATCTGGAAAATTATTTTTGCTGGAAGACGTGCAAATATGTAGGCGGCACGGTGGCTGAGTGGCAACACTCAGGCCTCACAGCAAGAAGGTTGCGGGTTCGATCCCCGGGTCGCCCGGGCCTTTCTGTGTGGAGTTTGCATGTTCCTCCCCGTGTCTGGATGGGTTTCCTCCGGGTACTCCGGTTTCTCCCATCAACCCAAAACATGCCTGCACCCCTATGAACTAACATCAAGGACCATAATGTCCACCCTCCTGTGGGCTCACCACCTGCAGAGGGGTTCATGGGGGGGTCAGGTGCTATGAGTATTGGGCAGCAAGCTGCCCCCGCGACCCAGCCGGATTAAGCGGGAGAAGATGGATGGATGGATGGACGTGCAAAAATTAAATAAAAAATATTTTTTTTATGAAATTGAAATTTTGTGCAATAAAATTTGTAGGACACTAAGCCTCAGTACACAGTAACATTCTTATTTTTTTTTCTAAAAACGACAATGAATGGATTTATTTTTGTTGATAGAAAAACTTTGTAGGAAATGCCATAAAAATCACTTAATTTGCATTATATTTAGGTTAATCTGCACCACATTTTCAGAGTAAATGTACCACAGTATGGCATTAAACTTGCTTATTATTTATTAAGTGTTTTTCACAATAAAACACAAGAAAAAGTGGCCCACCTCTCCACAGATCTGACCTGTAAAGTGGATTGTTGCTTGTCTCCATGTAAATAGACTTTAGATGTTTAATATCAGACTGTGAAAAATTCCAACAACATCTCCATGGTGACGAAACCTCCACCCGGAAAGTTACAGACGCATCTTTAAATCTGCACTTCATTTGAGATTTTAATGAATTTTTCCAGATTGTCTAAATTTTTATTTTTATTTTTTCTGAGAAAAATGTATTTTCCTGGACGACAAGAACAAACTGAAATAAACTGAAGCTTTGTGAAATATAATTAGCAGAACACGAAGCCTCACTGCACATTCAAATGTTCTGAAAACGATGAAGAATTGAGCTGTTTTTGTTTTTGGTGATAGAAAAAGTCGAATATCGGCAGAAACATTTTTCATAATTATTATATGGTCGAAAGTAACAGTCATAAACCTAAACCAGGACTGAACCAGGTCTAAACCAGGACTGAACCAGGTCTAAACCAAGTCGAGGCTGTGACTGGGGAGGGGGAGACCTGGTCCAGTCCTGGTCCTGGTCCTCTTCCTGTCAGATCCTCTCAGTCCGTAACGCAGTTCAAGACTAGATTGAAAACTCATTTCTTTTCCCTGGCATTTAATACTAGTTAGTCAGTGCATCTTGTTTTATTAGGTTATTCTTTTTTCTCTGTTGTCCTCATATGGTGTTGTATATGCATATGTTTGTTATCCTTTATGTGAAGCACTTTGGTCAACTGAAGTTGTTTTAAATGTGCTATATAAATAAACTTGACTTGACTTGACTTGACAGTCCTGGTTTAGACCTAGTTCAGTCCTGGTTTAGTTCTGGTTTAGACCTGATTTAGACCTGCTTTAGTCCTGGTTCAGTCCTGGTTTACACCTTGTTCAGACCTGGTTCAGTCCTGGTTTAGACCTGGTTTAGTCCTGGTTTAGTCCTGGTTCAGACCTGGTTTAGTCCTGGTTCAGACCTGGTTTAGTCCTGGTTCAGACCTGGTTCAGTCCTGGTTTAGATCTGGTTTAGTCCTGGTTCAGTCCTGGTTTACACCTTGTTCAGACCTGGTTCAGTCCTGGTTTAGACCTGGTTTAGTCCTGGTTTAGTCCTGGTTCAGACCTGGTTTAGTCCTGGTTCAGACCTGGTTTAGTCCTGGTTCAGACCTGGTTTAGTCCTGGTTCAGACCTGCCCCCCCTTTTTTTTTTTTCTTTTTAAAGGACAAATAAACAGAATTTTTTTCAGGGCAAAAACTCTTAAAGATTGAAAAAATTCGCTTTAATCATCATTTAATTTCCGTTATATTTATGTTGATTTGCGCCACATTTTCAGCCTAATTTCTCTGGTCCGGTTTTTTTGGGTTTGTTTGTGGATCCCTGGTCTTAAAAACATTGGCAAAGCAAAATAATGTCAAATTCTACTGTACACAGTTTAAACTTTCAAAATAAAATCTAAAGATGTGACTCAGCAGCGAGGGGTGAATCCACGTTCTGCTCCTCGCCGCAGCACAGCCGGACTCTCTGTGGTCCGGCCTGGTCCATGTGCCACGGTTTCAGCTTTCACCGCCGTTTCTGCTCATCGTGCGGCCCGAGGTTTTTCAAAATAAAACCAAAAATAAGAAAACGAAAAAACAACTAAATTCTCTTCATGATTTGTCTCCAAAACTAAAATGAAAAAAATGGATTTTTTTTTTTTTTTTTTTTTTCAGTTTTCGTTTCCCGAAACAAACTCCTGATATTCAGTGTGGAGAGTCTGTGTCTAAACCGGGACTGAACCAGGACTGAACCAGGACTGAACCAGGACTGAACCAGGTCTAAAACAGGTCTAAACCAGGTCTAAACCAGGACTAAACCAGGACTGGATCAGGTCTCCCCCTTCCCAGTTACTGCCTTGACTTGGTTTTGACCTGGTTCAGTCCTGGTTTAGACCTGGTTTAGACCTGGTTTAGACCTGGTTCAGTCCTGGTTCAGTTCTGGTTTAGACCTGGTTTAGACCTGGTTTAGTCCTGGTTTAGTCCTGTTTTAGTTCTGGTTCAGTCCTGGTTCAGTTCTGGTTTAGACCTGATTTAGACCTGGTTTAGACCTGGTTTAGACCTGGTTTAGACCTGGTTCAGTCCTGGTTTAGACCTGGTTCAGTCCTGGTTCAGTTCTGGTTTAGACCTGATTTAGACCTGGTTTAGACCTGGTTCAGTTCTGGTTTAGACCTGGTTTAGACCTGGTATAGTCCTGGTTTAGACTTGGTTTAGACTTGGCTTAGTCCTGGTTCAGTCCTGGTTCAGTCCTGGTTTAGACCTGGTTCAGTCCTGGTTCAGTTCTGGTTCAGTTCTGGTTTAGACCTGGTATAGACCTGGTTTAGACCTGGTTTAGACCTGGTATAGTCCTGGTTTAGACTTGGTTTAGACTTGGTTTAGTCCTGGTTCAGTTCTGGTTTAGACCTGGTTTAGACCTGGTTTAGACCTGGTTTAGACCTGGTTCAGTGCTGGTTTAGACCTGGTTCAGTCCTGGTTCAGTCCTGGTTCAGTTCTGGTTTAGACCTGGTTTAGACCTGTTTTAGTTCTGGTTCAGTTCTGGTTTAGACCTGGTATAGACCTGGTTTAGACCTGGTATAGTCCTGGTTTAGACTTGGTTTAGACTTGGTTTAGTCCTGGTTCAGTTCTGGTTTAGACCTGGTTTAGACCTGGTTTAGACCTGGTTTAGACCTGGTTCAGTCCTGGTTTAGACCTGGTTCAGTCCTGGTTCAGTTCTGGTTCAGTTCTGGTTTAGACCTGGTATAGACCTGGTTTAGACCTGGTTTAGACCTGGTATAGTCCTGGTTTAGACTTGGTTTAGACTTGGTTCAGTTCTGGTTTAGACCTGGTTTAGACCTGTTTTAGTTCTGGTTCAATTCTGGTTTAGACCTGGTATAGACCTGGTTTAGACTTGGTTTAGACCTGGTTTAGTCCTGGTTTAGTTCCTGTTTTAGGTTTGGTTCAGTCCTGGTTCAGTCCTGGTTCAGTCCAGGTTTAGTCCTGGTTTAGTCCTGGTTTAGTCCTGGTTCAGGTCTGAATATCAGGAGTTTGTTTCAGGAAACTTCTGTTCTGTTTTTTTCCATTATTCATTTAAACATAAAATCGAAAACTGAAAAAAACAAATCATCATCTGTTCCTTTTCATTTTGGTTTTGGAGACAAATCATGAACAAAAGAGTTTTTTCTTTCGTTTTCTCATTAGTTTTATTTTGAAAAACGAAGCCTCTTTACCTCCTGCTGCCCCGGGCGCAGTCACATTATGGAGGTATGAGGCGCGGCAGTTTGGAAACCATCCCAAAAACCGGTGTGTGTGAAAAAAAAAGGGCAACCGCAGAATCGCCCGAACGTCACAGATGCGGCAAAGTGTCGCAACTTTCTGATGAGGCACTTTCCGCGACGCGATGACAGAAAAAAAAAACCCGAGAACATGTCGCGGCATCGTCTCCTCCCGCTGAACGTCTCGGGTTTCATCTGCAACGCGGAAATTCCTCCTCCGTTCCCACGCCGAGGAAAGAATGCAAAAGACGCCGTGGAAAGCGCTCTCGGTTTCGCGTTTTCAGCAGTGGCGTTTTGGCATTCAGCTTTGAGGACACGTCCAGAAGAAGTTCGTTTCATCCACTTGCGTCGAAGTTATTCCGTTCGGCGAGGTCCCGTTGGCGACAGAAACTCCTTCTCGACGTCTGCGGTGTCCGAGGAGCTTCGCCGGGTTTGCTCTCCGCGGAAGTTTGCGTCACGTTGTCATTTAGCTTAATTGAGCGAAGCCCCCGAACGCCCGTCTCTAGATCTGCCGCGGAGTTCGTGGACGGGAGTAACCTTCACGATTACTGGAGGATTAACCCGTCGTGCAGGTTTAGAGTCGGTGGGGCGAAGTGGGTCACCTTGACGAGAGCCACTCGGACAAAAAGAAAAAAAAACGTAAATTCCACAAACGTCCCATGCGGTAATACGTTCTCCACAGAATTCCTGCGGAAGCCGGAGGAGCTCACGACGAAAACAAACGCCGCAACGCAACAAAAAGCCACGACGGACCGAGCGAGGAGGATCGAGCGGGAAATTATTTACATCGATCCTGGTCACAAAACAATAAATTAATTTTTCTCACGTTTCCAACTTTGTTCCCTCCTCCGTTCCTTTACTTTAAACATTCTTCTTCTTCAACTTTTCCCGTTTATTTCCCGCCTGATCCGGTGGAAAATAGAGTCCCGCGGTCACTTACGTTGTGGCTTTTTGTTGTGTTGTGACATTTGTATTTGTGTTGTGACGTTTGTATTTGTGGCTTTTTGGTGTTGGAAAATCCCGCGGTCACTTCCGTTGTGGCTTTCTGTTGTGTTGCGGCGTTTGTATTTGTCGTGAGCTGTCCCGGCTTCCGTAATATCCATCATCAAAGCAAAAACAAAAAGCCAAAAATATTTAAAGCAAATGTTCGTAAAAATCCTGCACGGTAACAGTCCGGTGGGTGCGGCGGCTAGACGATCTGCGCCTTGTGAATGAGCGAGGCGTGGGGGCTCACGATAGGAGTCAATGGTCGTATTTTGGGCCGTAGCGAGCCGTTGCTGTTGGGGTACGACACTTGGGAGCTGTTCTCGCTGTCCTGGTCCTCGGGGGGGTCCTGGCTGCTGGTGGGACCCCCGAGGCCTTCGTCCACCTCGTCCTCGTCGTCGGTGACCGGGGGGTAGGGCGGCGGGCTGCTCATGGGCGGCAGGGGCGGCAGGGGGGCCTTGATGATGCTGCTCTGCCGGGACCCTCCGCTGTCGCTGGGGATGAGCAGGCCCCCGTTGATGTGCCGGACCACCTCGGTGCTCTGGATGGGGTAGGTCGAGGGCAGCAGGGGCGGCTGGTACCGGGTCTCCTGCTGCAGAATACAATATTACACAAAGTTAATTCTGTATCTACTAAATACGATACAAAAGTGAAACCGTAAAGTAAGATAAAGGTCATCGCTAGAGGAGGTGGAATTCTGTCAGGAGCCAAAAAACGGCACAGATCAGTGTTTCCTCGGTGGAGATCTCACTGTGGCAGTGAGTCTGTCAAGGCAACAAACTAGTGCAGTGATGGGGGCAAGTTCTGAACTAGTGCAGTGATGGGGGCAAGTTCTGAACTAGTGCAGTGATGGGGGCAAGTTCTGAACTAGTGTAGTGATGGGGGCAAGTTCTGAACTAGTTTAGTGATGGGGGCAAGTTCCTCTGCTGATTTCCCACTGCACAAGCCAAATCCCAAAAGACTCGATTGTCGATGTCATTTCTAATCCTGTTTATTTACTACTGAATTATATTTTTGAAACGCTAAAAAAGCACATTCCTGAACCATTTTCTTTCAACAATTTTCAGTTTCTCAACTTCTCCACAGCCAATAGTCGATTCTCACTTGTTGCTTCTGGAGTCGACAGTCAAGTCTTTTGGGCTTTGTCCTGTGCAGTGGGAAATCAGCAGAGGGAAGTGTGAGGTGCTTATAAAGTTGTTTTCTAACGTTTCCAGACACTAATGAGTGAACCAGGCAGAGCGTTTGGTTTGTTAGACTCGTGGCTGTTGTCAGATGGGTTAAAGTGGTGTTAAGCTTCTTCAGTGTGAAGCAAATTGGTGTTTTACGTGGAAGTTCAGAACTTGCCCCCATCACTACACTAGTTCAGAACTTGCCCCCATCACTACACTAGTTCAGAACTTGCCCCCATCACTGCACTAGTTCAGAACTTGCCCCCATCACTACACTAGTTTGTTGCCTTGACAGACTCACTGCCACAGTGAGATCTCCACCGAGGAAACACTGATCTGTGCCGTTTTTTGGCTTCGGACAGAATTCCACCTCCTCTAGTAACGGACTTTAGCTTCAAATGTGCCGGAGTTCAGCTTTACGATTTTATTGTTTGTTTTTAAAGTTTTAAATGAACTGGCCCCACAGTACATTTCGGGCCGAGAGCTCCAGTTCCAGCTTGTGGTGCCCAAGACGAGACTTAAAAGGAGGCAGGACGGGGCCTTTTCTGTGGCCGGCCCCAAACTCTGGAACCCTCTGCCCCCCACGTCCGAACAGCCCCACAGTGGAGGGTTTTAAGTCTCGTCTTAAGACCCACTTTCTGGTGATGTAAAGAGACTAATAATAATGCAGGAATACTCAAAACTCAAAACTCAAAACTAAAAAAAAGGTGTTTTTTTGGCTTAAAACTCAGAAAAGAAAGTTTGTGTCACGTAGAACCTTTAAAATCAGTTCACTTTCACTCAGCGTCTCACACACACTTGTAATGTTTTGGGAGTTTAAAATAGAAATATTGTTCTGATGATTCTTCTTATGAATTCTTGTAGGTGTTTTACGACTTCCCTGATCTTGTTTTTGGGATAAATGAAAATCTAAAGTACATGACATGCAAATCTGTAAATCTGTCCGTGGCCTTTGTACCTAATACCAAACAGTAGTCAGCCGTTACCAGCTTAAGCACTGACTCACACACAAAATAATCCAGTTTAAGTAAGGTCCATTCTCTTTACATGACACATAATGCAAGCATGTGGAACCTTCAGCTCTACAGAAACTGCTCCTGCATCGATTTGACAGCGAGAAGGCAAAACGTATCCACGCCGCCCTATAAAAGGAAAAGACCTGAACTTGGGCATGAAAACTGAGAAAAACGACTTCAAAGTTTCTGTTTTGTCCAGACAAAAGTATAACAGGAATAAGAAGTGGAAGAAAGAAGATTTGTATGCAAAAAATATTAAGCTCCAAATTAACCTTTGACACTTATTTGGCCAAAAATAAGGAGGATTCTGCTCGTTCAGATTCTAGTCACGTTAGATATTGTAATAGTTTGAGATATTTTGTCATTTTATTTCAGAAAAACGCACGAGCTGTCAATCAATCCTGTTGCTAACGCTAGGGGGAGGGACCTCGGGAAATGAAGGCGTCTGATTGGTCCGTTATTTATGTTCAGATCTTGATTTAGGAGCAAAACAGAGAAATGAAAAGTTCAGGATCCTGTGTGGCGGCTTCAGACGAACAGTTTAAGTCCAGAATGACGAGGCTCAGAGCAGCAGGTACAGACAGAGGGACGAGAAGATCCTAATGTGAAGGAGCCCCAAGAGCCTCCTGGAGCACTTCCTGTTTGGCACGCGGCGGCTAACAGGTTAGCGGCTAACGGGTTAGCTTAGACCACTCATATATACGGACTATGCGCATGACACAAAGGCAGAGTAAAGGAACTCCAAATAAGGGTCAAAGAAGGAAGTGTCTGGGGTGGAGGAAGTCTTATCCTGCTGCCTCCACAACCTGGCCCCGGATAAGAGGAAGAACATGGATGAATGTTGTTTTGGGCACTGGGGATGAAGCGTCTTGCCAAGAAACACACAATAACAATGACAAATATTTAACCCGCAAGTCGCAACAACACATAAACTTATCTTGACCCCTGCTTCTCTTTAACCCCTGAAGACCTGAGGGCAATTTTAGTACATTTGTCCTCCCCTGGATTTTTTTTCTTAATTTTGCTTTTAAAACTGCCCCTTTTACCCCTAATGAAGTGTTCTACCTCCTTTTGTTCAGTCCAACCTGTTATTTCACAATCTGCTGCTGTAGTTGTGTCATGAGGCTGTGATAAAAGCTACAAAGAAAAATAGAAAATAAAATTCACACTCTTTTATACAAAACCCACAGCAAACATGTAGAAACAACTTTTTGGACATAAAAAATGCTTAATTTAGGGCCTCAGCTACAAAAATGCAAAATATCAAATCTGTAAGTAAATTAAAAATCTCCTTATTGCCCTAAAAACAAAAAAAAGTGTAATCGCTCCATGACTTTTCTGGTGCCAGTGGAAACAGCTCCTGTCAGGACTTCTGCACTTCTGCATTTCCAGGGTGGAAATTACATTTGGATTTGTTCATTTGGACTGAAATAAACCTTTAAATAAAAATAGAAAGAGATGCACAATTACACACACCAAGATGTGTCATTTTCCATGTGTGTGAGAATTAACTTAGAGCTTAGAGCGACTTTTTCCCTCGTTATAAACACACACAGTCAGAGGAGTCGACCATCTTGACTCACTTCACTCTTTGGCAAAGTTTGGCTCCATCAAAATGGACGGAGCGCATGAGTTTGGGGAAAACAAAGTTCCTGTTGGACACTCGTTTTGCTCCCGTCATCACACAGCGTGAGTGTGACGTAGGATAAAGCCGCAGAAATGTACGGAAACCTCTATGTCT
This sequence comes from Odontamblyopus rebecca, assembly GCA_030686955.1. Taxonomy (NCBI): domain Eukaryota; kingdom Metazoa; phylum Chordata; class Actinopteri; order Gobiiformes; family Gobiidae; genus Odontamblyopus; species Odontamblyopus rebecca. The sequence goes on from CM060672.1 coordinate 3,762,249, forward strand.
GCACTTTCAGAGGGGAAAAGGACGTTTCTGTCTTTTACACTTACAAAGTTCTGCGCGGTTATAGAAAACATATTCCTCGGTATCGTTGGCGATACCGTAGGCCTTCGAGGGTTAACCCACAAGTCGCAGCAACACATAAACTTATCTTGAGCCCTGCTTCTCTTTAAAAAAATTAGTTTTATAATTACTTGTACAGAAAAGTGAGTAATTAAAACGTGTTGTTCTTGGAGTCGTTCATTGACTCGGGGCCAGCTCCATGTGTGTGTGAACCCAGGACACCCCCTGCAGTCTCTAACCTCCTGATCCAGTTTTCCGCAGATCCCACTCCGATATTCCTGCCCGGACTCGTGGCTGCTGGTCCCACGGGGGCTCAGACTTAACGTTGTTTGAATTGCAAAACAGAAAACGGCTCCTCTAATATTGCACTTCTGGCAAATTGTCAAGCGGGAAAGGAATGCGTTGGTGTCTCCTTTTTTTCCAAAAATTTTAAACCCAATCAAATCCAGAAAACTTCAATTGCAAACAGCGGCGACGCAAGTACAGACACGACGCGTAAAATACAAACAAACAAAGCACTTTCCTCAACATATAATAATAAACAGATAAAGTGTGTTAGTGTTGCCTCATTAAATCTAAGACTGTCTATTCAAACCCAGCCAAGTGTAGGTGTTCCAAAGAGAAACACCCAGCAGAGTTTTTGTCAGCTCCAGTCATGAGGCGCCTGTTGTGACACGGGCATCTGACTTAAGCGCCAGAATACCATAAAACTGGTTCATTGTGTCAGAGCCAGAGGAAGAGCAAAATAATAAAGGTCTGCACTGAAAACGGGGCAGTTTTCAGGAGTAAAACTTACAGTAAAAGCGCAGTTACATTTGTGAGATCTCGGGAAACGACATTCTGAAGTAGTTTTAGTTTTATTAGTGAGACTTCCAGGGAAATATCTGGACACGCCCACTCATTCAGTGTTTTTTTTCCCGATGTTACAAAGCCTCGGGGCTAAACATGGCCGCCCATTAAAGTAAGTGTTTATTTATACAGCGCTTTTCACAGGCTCATCTCCCCAAAGACGCTTTACACAGCGTTATTATTAACAGAGCGTTCTTCATTCACTGTGGTGCTGTAAACTACTCTTGTATCCACAGCTGCCACTTTCATACCTCCAGCACATGTTTTTTTGGAGAGGAAACCCATCCAGACACGGGCAGAACATGCAAACTCCACCGTGCCACCGTTCAAATCAAAGGTCACTGGGCCAAGCTCAGGATTTTAAAACTTCTATCAGGTTCTTCATCTTGTTTTCAGATTTATTCTCAACTTACTCGTTACTCGCTTCATTCTAGTCTAGAGGTCGTTTACTGGAGCTGTTTTCAGGCAGAACTGGGCTGTGACGGTTCCCACACCAGTTCCACCAGAACCAAAGTTCTCACCAGTGAATGAGTCGCGTTCAGACTGTTTACGTGAACCCAGAATGTGTCATCGACAGAGGCTGTGGATTTGCCACCAAATAAAATCAAGGCCGTACAAAATAACACTCATGGATCACATCATCGACACCAGCAGCATTTGGACTCGTACAAATCATTATTTACCTGCAACATCTGCGGCAGAGACGCCGAATCCACAGATGTAACCAGGCGAACACGAATATTACAACAAGATTATTATGATAACAAGACGAACGGTACAGAAGAATTTGTAGACTTCAAATTTTTCTTGTCATACGTGAAGACTGTGCTGGAGACACATTAAATCTCCCTGTAGTCGGGTCCGGATGTGCCTCCACGTGTTGTTTATTTTACCGAGTGTGACCCTGAGGAACCTGCTCATGTCGTCTGTGTCGTCACGGTTTACCTGGAAAAACGCTCTGATTTTCGGCATGAACACGTCAGTCGGTTCGAGATAAGACGATAAGACGCACGATTCTGTCAGCCTGAAAGCGCCTTTAGAGAAGTACAATGATTTGTCCCAGCAAGATGCACTACTGTTAAGTTATTTTCTGGTAGATTTAAGTGTTTAAATCTTAAGCTTTTTTGCAGTGTGCAAACGAGGGTTCACAGTTCATTGGTGTTATTCCACATCTGTCCATTAACGTGCACTTTCCCAATCGAATAAACAAAGCAACGGGTCCTTATGCTGATGATGATTATTATTATTATTATTATTATTATTATTTTCAATCTGTCTTTTGGTTTATTTGCAGATTATGTTTCTGTTTATTCCGTTCCTGTTGTGTTCATTCATAGTTTCGATACCTTCAGTGAAAATCTACACAGGAAATAAAGTTCTTGAAAAGCCGTGCGGTGTCTGTCGTACGTGAAGTTTTCTCACCAGGGACATGTTGCTGTTGCGGACGTAGTTCTCGACCCGGAGCCGGCTCTCCTCGCTGTGCTCCAGCAGCAGCCGCTCTCTCATCCTGCGGGAGTTGTTGTGCAGGACGGGTCGGCCCAGATAGTCCACGGCTCCTCCTCCTCCGCCTCCGACGATGCCGCCCCGGCCGGAGATGGTGGAGCGGCTGTCCCGGCAGTACGCCTGCTCCTGCGGGTCACATGACCACTCGGGTTACTGCACACGCTCAGACGCTCGGGTACGAACTTCCCGAATCAGATAAAGACTATTTATGTGACGCCGATGTGCAGCTGTCAAACACAGATGTTTATATTTACATTACGGAGCGAATCGGTGCAGAAATAGAGAGGTGAACGAGGGCAACCCTGCCGCGTACCATTCCGCACATTAAATACATGATTATAAACATGATTAATTAACTCATTTACAGTCGACGCTTAACAAAAACTTATAAAAATGTAAAGTTTTGATTACAGCTTATGTTACAATCTCGTACAGCCAAAAATTTTAATCTTACAATACACAAAAACAAACTCTGATCAAGATAAAAATGACTTGGATTAAGAAAGTTTTACCAGGATTTGAGTAAATTTCACTTGAAAAGTAAAATTATCTGACAGTGGAACAAGAATTTGTGTCTTTAAAATATGAAAATACATCTTACTGCACTTAAAATAAGAAAAACAACTACTTTTTGTGCTTTATAAGAAGAATAAGAAGTAACATTGTGGCTTGAATTAAGAAAAAACACTTATTCCACTGGCAGATAATTTTACTTATCAAGTGAAATTTACTCAAATAAAGTAAAATGTTCTTAATTTAAGTCATTTTAACTTAACTAGATATTGTTTTTTCCTGTGTAGTATCATAAATAGTATAAGAGTATGGAACTTTCTGGAGATGGAAAGTCAGCGGCACCATTTCAGAAAATTCTCCATTGAGAGTAAATTAAAATACTCTAATACATTAGTCAATACTAAATACTAATAAAATACACCACTAAATACAATCAATTAAATACTGTCTCACTTTAACTGTATGTTTTAATCGTATTTAATTAGTTTATGTTGTTGGAAGACGACTTTAAGTGTCCAGAAAGGCGCCTAATACATAAAATATATAATAATTATTATTATTATGTTTAAGTTTAATGCCGTATTATGGAATATTATCAACAAGGAACAACATTTGCATGCAAACAAACCAGAGAAAGCCTCTTACAAACCAAATAAGAGTCAGGTTTACGGAGATGCAAGCCCACACACGTTGTTAGTAAGAATGTAACGAAATCCAAATCTCTCTGTTCGATATTTTCACCATAAACATCTCACTGTACCAGATTTATTACAATATTTTGACTGGAAATTTGCTCCTTTTTCCTCTAAAAATGCTTCACAGACTTAATCCAAAGACTGAACATGTAAAAGTGCTTAGAACAGTTATTTCTTCACGTCGTCTGCACTGAAACGGAGCAAAGGATCATGGTCTATGTAGTTCCCTCTGTTTTTTTTAGCTATTTCTGCATCAGAACTGTTCATTTAACCAAAAAGACTTATTGCAGTTATTGTTACACCCCGATATGTTAGTGCAATAAAACCAACAAAAACAACACGCTTTTGGGGGCTAAAAAGTGACATACTGTGGCTTTGAATCATTGCTTTTAATATTATGTTGCTTATGTACAGGATTTTCAAGTTGAAATACTCTGAACGGATGGATACGTATAAAAGGTTTAGTAGGATAGAAACAAACAAACAAACAAACAAACAAACAAATAAATAAATACTACTACTACTACTACTACTACTACTAATAATAATAATAATAATAATAATAATAATAATAATAAAATATAAAATGACTGTAACTTTGTAAAAGACGGCACTAAAATAAATAAATATACTACTGTTGCTGCTACTGCTGCTACTAAGAATAATAATAATAAAATAAAAACAGTTGCAGCTTTGTAAAAAACGGCACCGTGAGCCGCCAGGTGAAGCCCGACAGTGATAAAACAGACGCACTACACTGCGAGCGTCACGCAGCTCAGGGCGGCTCAGAACTTGGCGTCTCGGCCTGCAGACAGTAAAGCGTCTCTGCCCGGCCCTGGACCCACATGCACAGTTACATAGAGACTGACCCCGAGGGACGACAGGCTGGTCCTCAGGGTGCCCTCCACCCGCAGAGGGATGTTCTCCTCCGTCTGCAACCACAAGCACAGGCGACGCCGTCAGCAAAACAGAACAAGTGCACAAGTGCTGCGTGTCTGAGAGAAATGCCCCAGTGCAGAGGTGTTATATAAGCAGCTCTTCATAGTGAGTCTGCTGTGTGTCTGTTTTTCATTAGAAAGTGTTTTAGTATCGTTTTGTTAGTCAAAATGAGAAAAAAATATAGAAAAAAATGTTGCTCAAAATTAGAAAAAAAAGAAAAGAATTGTTGGCCAAAAGAAAAAAAGAAAAAAAAAACTATTGGTCAAAATTTGAAAAAAAATTGTTGCCCAAAATTATATTTTAAAAAAACAAACAAACAAAAAAACTTCCATCCATCCATCTTCTCCCGCTTAATCCAGCTGGGTCGCAGGGGCAGTTTGCTGCCCAATACTCATAGCACCTGACCCCCCCTATGAACCCCTCTGCAGGTGGAGCCCACAGGAGGGTGGACAACATGGTCCTAGGGGTTCATAGGGGTGGAAAAAAAACTTGTTGGTGAAAATTAGATAAAAAAAGAAAGAAAAAAAATGTTGCCCAAAATAAAATTTAATGTTTTTAAAAAAAAAAAAATTGGTCAAAATGAGGGAAAAAAGAAAAAAAATGTTGCTCAAAATAAAATTGAAAAAAAAAATTAAAAACAAACTTTCAAACTTACAAAAAAAAAAAAGGTTGCCCCCCAGAAAATAGAAAAAAAAAAAAAAACTGAAAAAAATTTGAAAAAATAGAAAGAAAAAAATGTGTTGGCCAAACTTTGAAAAAAAAGAAAAATTTGTTGGCCAAACTTAAAAAAAAAAAAAAAAAAAAAAGAATTAAAAAAAAACCTACTGGTCAAAATTTGAAAAAAAAAATGCAAAAAATTGTTGCCCAAAATTAGGAAAAAAAGGAAAGAAAAAAAACATGTATTGGTCAAAATTAGAAAAAACTGAAGAAACCAGGACAGAGGTGGGACCAAGTCGTCGTTTTGCAAGTCCTGACCTCAAGTCCAAGTCAAGTCCCAAGTCAAAGACCGGCAAGTCCAAGTCCAGTCTCGAGTTTCTGGTCCATAAGTCCAAATCGAGTCCAAGTCGTCGCTTTGAGCTTCAAGTCACTTCAAGTCTTTAAACCAAAGGACCAAATATAGTTTAGATTTTTTGCAATTTATATACATTTTAAGCTAAATTGTACTTAAAACGTGACGGTATATTTATGTATGAGTATTTATAAGAGTTGTAGAAATGCTATTTTTTCTTTTTCAAACGTCTTGAAAAGATCTGAGTGTGAATCATTACCGTCAGAATAGAAAGAATTCAGATTTAAAAGATCTTAATAAGTTATTTTGTCGTCTGCAGTGAAATGGAAGGATCGTGTTCTCTGTGTTTCCCTTTGTTTTACTGGATTATTCTGTGTGTTACTGTCAGACGTTTGACGACACCGTCTCACAGTTCTTCAGTTACATCTAAAGTAACAAATGGAGAAACAGGAAATACTCAGAGGTGGTTTTGCTTTACAAAACTCTGCCCTTTGAGTGTTTTTAAACGCTTTTATGAACCTGCAGTGAATAATTCGCACGCTCTGAATGCAGGAGGTGAACGAGGACTTTGGGCCACTGCAAACTGTTGAAAATGAACTGTTTTTATTGTTTTAAAAACCGTAAAAATCAGCTCGTCGCCTTTAATCAGATGTGAGAAATCTAATAAATAATGTTTATAATAATGACAATTCACTACATTTTACTACCCTAAGACTGATGTACTGGTGTTTTATTAGAACAATATGTGTTCAAATAACCTGACAAGACGTAAAACTTAATGATTCTTGTCTTATAATTTAAAAAATATTGTGAGTAATTCCTAAAAAATAAAAATAAATATAATCATAAGTCAATTTCTTCTAGTAATTTCCTGTTAATTTATGTATTTGTCGACTCTCCGCTACATTTCTGAACAGGACTGAAAAGTAAAAGTATTTTTATTACAGTTTGAGGGTTTATTTTTAACACATCATAGTTTTAGCAAATAAAAATATACAGAAAAAAAATGAAAACTGCGAGAAAAAAACAACAAAAACTATGGATTCAGTTGTTTCTCTTGAACAAAACTTACAGCAAATCTGGATCGAAATCACTACATATTTAATTTACTTTATTATTATTTATTATTATTTCATTTATTTATTTATATTTTATTAGAATCTACGCAAAACACTTTTACATTTGACTCTTTAAGTACATTTTTAGGTACAGGTTCTTTAATATTTTTGCTTAAGCAGATGTTTTCATGTGGTTTTTTGTTTTTTTGCTCCAGTATCTGTACTTTTAGGTAAAGATGCAGCGCGTGACTTTTCGGTTGTTTCTACAGTTTTATGTCCGTTGCTCTGCCTGAAATGTTCCACAGTGTGACATTAAACATTTATTCAATCACGGGTGGTTTTAGAGCTCAAAAACACCCCAGAAAAACTGATATTATGATCTGTAACTTGGTCCGGTTTGGTCTGGATTAAAAAGGGTGTGATACGATAGGCAATAACAGAGAGAAAAGCGCAGACCCTCCACCAGAAAAGTTACACAATGCAGCTTTAAGTAACAAAATGCAGTTTGTAGTTTTTGTAGTTTTAGTGTGGGGGGACGTACCGCTCCTCTGGTGTCGGTGCTGACGGAGTTCATCCTCCTGATCGACGCCTGACGAGACAAAGTGCTGATCTCCTGCCTGCCACAAACACAAACACACGTCAGAGCCAAATATACAGGGTTTATTCTGAAATAATAATTAAGGACGTAACAATATCGTAAATCTGGTGATATCGTATCGTCAAAGGTCTCACAGTAACATCGTGGAGCGTCACGATATATCGAATCCCAAGTCTCTTTGCTTAAATGAACAGTTCTGATGCAGAAATAGCTAAAAAAAACAGAGGGAACTACATAGACCATGATCCTTTGCTCCGTTTCAGTGCAGACGACGTGAAGAAATAACTGTTCTAAGCACTTTTACATCTTCAGTCTGTGGATTAAGTCTTGTGGAGCATTTTTAGAGGAAAAAGTCGCAGATTCACAGTTTTATATTGTAATAAATCTGGTCCAGTGAGATGTTTATGGTGAAAATATCGTACAGAGAGATTTGGATTTCGTTCCATCCCCAATGACAATAAATGTTGCACCAAATGACTGGACAAAGCATTTTAGAGTCAGTCTTGGGATTTTGGAATTACACCATTGTGCTGAATAACAAAAATGTAGTTAATTTACGGTGACCAGACGTCCATATTTCCCCGGGACAGTCCCAGTTCTGAGCCCCGTGTCCCCTGTCCAAGCAGATTTATCCAAAACCAGTGATTTGTCCCAATTTTATACAAGAAATCTTCCAGGTGTCCCTATTTTTGACTAATCTGATCCCTGCCAACAGTAAAGAGAGGCATAAACTGTCATTTGTTTGGGTAAAATCCAGAAAAAGCTGATTAAAAACGACCAAAACACAAAGAAAATGTGACTAAACTGACTCACGTTAGTCATGTGTTGTTATTCTGCAGAATATCGTAATAATATCGTGAGCTTTCCCGCGATATCACAGTAAATATCTCGGCGTGAGGTTCAGGCCGTATCGTATCGTATCGTGAGACTTGGATATCGTCACGGCCCAAACACAGAATCGACTCTTGTGGCTTTAAGTCTTGTTCTAACGTTGTTTCCTCCTCAAAAACAGACCTGGAGTCGGGTTTCGTTTCATTCACGTGTTTGAGTGACTCTTTATTACTCGTCTGTCCACATCTCCAGAGCTCAAAAATGCTCCGTTCCACCTCGTGATGTCACACTTTTCAATTCGATGTCACCCAAATGATTCTGTGTGGAGTTCAAACGCACAGCGGGGCACTTCCTGTACCACCACGTGACATCACGAGGTGGAGCAGAGGGTTTTGTGTTGTTTTGTGAGAGAAGTGAAGAGAAGTTTTTATGAAATGTCTCTGTTTTTAGTATTTTATTATTATTATTATTATAGTGACTACACTCCAGTCTGCAGTAAAACAGGACTGCGGAGGAGTTTGTAGTAAAATCGAATGATATAATTTCAGGAAAATACTCAAAATCTGCCCCCCCATGTCTCCAGAGTCTAAACGATCAGTATTTACATTTACCAGTTTTTAAATTCTGTTCATAATTAAAGTTGTTGCTGTGACATCTGCACAGGTGAGTCCGTAATTATGCCGCATCTGTAAACTAAACAAGCAGCGAAACTTGTTCAGATTTATACCTCAGCTGTGACGAGACGAATGAAAACAGACGACAGCACCTTGATTTTGTTTTTCTTATTCTTTTGTCTGTTGATGCTGTCGGTTCCTTTTGTCTGGAAGGTAATTCTGCCGACTTTTTAACCCTTGAAGACCAACGTTATTGTAAATTACACCGAGGAATATGTTTCTATAACCGCAGAACTTTGTAAGTGTAAAAGACAGAAACTTCCTTTTCCCCTCTGAAAGTGCAGACATAGAGGTTTCCGTACATTTCTGCGGCTTTATCCTACGTCACACTCACGCTGTGTGATGACGTGAGCAAAACGAGTGTCCAACAGGAACTTTGTTTTCCCCAAACTCATGCGCTCCGTCCATTTTGATGGAGCCAAACTTTGCCAAAGAGTGAAGTGAGTCAAGATGGTCGACTCCTCTGACTGTGTGTGTTTATAACGAGGGAAAAAGTCGCTCTAAGTGGAGTTAATTCTCACACACATGGAAAATGACACATCTTGGTTACACATCTCTTTCTATTTTTATTTAAAGGTTTATTTCAGTCCAAATGAACAAATACAAATGTAATAAACACCTGGAAATGCAGAAGTGCTGTGGCTCTGGCCCTGGACCTGACAGGAGCTGTTTCCACTGGACCAGGAAAGTCATGGAGCCACTGCACTTTTTTGGTTTTTAGGGCAATAAGGAGATTTTTAATTTACTTACAGACTTGAGATTTTGCATTTTTGTAGCTAAGGCCCTAAATTAAGCATTTTTTATGTCCAAAAAGTTGTTTCTACATGTTTGCTGTGGGTTTTGTATAAAAGAGTGTGAGGTTTGTTTTTTTCCATCTCTATTTCTGGTCCTGTAGCTTTTCTCACAGCCTCATGACACAACTACAGCAGCAGATTGTGAAATAACAGGTTGGACTGAACAAAAGGAGGTAGAACACTTCATTAGGGGTAAAAGGGGCAGTTTTAAAAGCAAAATTAAGACAAAAATCCAGAAGAGGAGAAATGTACTAAAACTGTCCTCAGGTCTTCAGGGTTAACGTGAAAATCAACAGTGATTCAGTAGCGAAGGCTGGAGAACGTTAACGACGTCTTAGTGAACTTTTACTGAGTGTGTTTTTCTCGCCGACCACTGACGAATTTTTTGGACATTTAAAAAAAAAAATCATCAGAGGACGGTGAACTTGACGAATATTTGTGTTCATGTCGCGATACGTTGCACACGGATCCATCTCTCGTTTAGATTTCTTTTGACTGAAAATGTTGCTTAACTTCCCCCTGTTTTTCAGTCCTGTTCATAATTAAAGTCCATCATCGGACTTTCGTTGGGCGGTTGTGACATCTGCACAGGCGACGCATCACGATGTTGCAACCGTAAAATAAACAAGCACCGAAACTTCTTCACGTTACACAACAGCTCCGATTCTCCTGGTGCAAACAGATGACAGCGTCTTGATTTGGGTAAATGTGGGTGTCAGATGTCAGAAACACGACGCCCCACTGAGAGTTACTCAGGTTTACAGCTCATCACTGCTTCCTCGATCTTTGCAGTGACTTTTCCCCACACGCCGACACTTGACTAATGTGAAACTATGAGAAATATTCACCAGAAGGATTCAAACCAACACAAAAGCCTGTCTGATGTGGTGTCTGTTAATCTAATGCACCACACTTCAGACTGAGACTTTAAGGTTTCAAAGCGAGAACTGGGGACGGGCTTTCCATAAAATTAGCCTCATCGATCGTCGTGAAAGTTAACGATCGATTTGTATATTACATTTTAATTAATTAATTAATTTTAATTTTATATCGAATCGAATATTTTATTTCAACTTTGTAAATAGTAAATATTTTAACCCCTGGACAGGGTTTTAGAGGTTTTTGGGGTTTTTTTTGTTTTTGTTTTTGTTTTTTTGTTTTTACATTTATTTGTATATTATAGTTTTATCTATTGAGAGATATTGTTAATAAAGTATATTTTTATTTACACTGCAAATGACTGAAAGGTTTTCATTTCTCATTCCGCACTCTTCTCTTCTCTCTAATTTACTGTTGCATCTCTATTTTAAACATTTATGATGATTATTCATGTTTTGATTTGTTTGTGTTGTGATTTTAATGTAAATTTTTTATATTAAAATGATCATCAGAATTATTATTATTACTAATCTGCATAAATAAACTCAACTTTAAACATCTAAACCTCCAGACTCCAGAGCCTCATCAGTGTGAGGTCAGAATGTGCTTAATGCAGATTTAAACATTTGTTTATGTTTTACACAAACTAAACTTAAAACCACGTGATTTGCATAAACTGTAAACGACTTTAGCAAAGCTGGTGAAGAGAAATGATCTGAGGCTGTGGAAAAGTCTGTTTCAGTCTTTAGTCATTTGCTTTTGAGTCATATTTTATATAATACAGACTTTTCCACAGCCTCAGGTCGTTTATCGTCATTAGTTTTGCAGAGTTTTGCTAAAGTCGCCGCCGTCAGATGAGCAGAAATGACGTCCTGTAATTACCACAGAAATAATAATGAATGATTTTAGAAATAAACTCACACAAATGAAACTGTCACAGCACAAAACAGCACAAACCAAATACAAACGTTTGGTATAATTTTCTGTTTTGAGGCTGTTTCACATTCTGAGCTTCTGGACGACGTCATCGACCAAAATAAAACTGTGAATATCTGAAGAACCAGAATCGCACAAATGAAACTTTTTGCAGCACAAACAAGTGACATTTTGGGTGTTTTTGAGCATTTTGAAGTTTCCTGTGGCGCTGACCCCAGTTTGATCTATAAAAGAATCATGAATTTCTCCAAAACTAAAGAACTTTCCGCAGCACAAACGATGGACACAGTTTTTGTGCAGGTTTGGGTTTGATGGAGGCGACTTCACGCGGGTCTGGAGTTGTGTTTTGTTTCATTCACACAAGATTTTGCGGATTCAGGCCGAATTTCTGTTCCTTCACTGTTTCCAAACTCCACACACCTTCACCAGAATCGTGGCGTTTCCGATCTCGACTGAACTAAAGGCAAAAGGAAAACTACCACTTCATGACATCACGAGGTGGAACAGAGCGTTTGGAGACGTAGACACGCTAACGGGCTCTGTTCACGTTTACGTCACTAAACCGGGCGACGTTCGGAAACACGCGGGCGACTTCCTTTGAGCTCTGTCGGCGATAGGAACTCAGGTGAACTCTGGGAAAACTGAGAAAGTGGCGCAGGTTCGGTCCCTGCGCCTCTGCTCAGTTTCGTTTCTTTCCAGCGACTAATCAGGAATCGGAAAACACTCAGCGGTTTGCGAAGTTGCGAAGAAGCTGAAGCCGAAGCCGAAGCTGAAGCTGGAGGTGGTGGAGCCGAGAGCTTCACCGTTCACGATAAGGAGTCTGTCCCTGGATCGACGCTCTGGTTTATGTTCCGGAGGTGATTATGAGCGGCATTAATGTTAATAACAGGATTTTGCATTATTTTGAGTAAGAAAACATCACTGGGCTTTTTTTTTTTTTTTAATGAACAAACATCTGTGTGACTCCTGTGTGTTTCTGCAGGTCGAGGTGAGTTTATGCACTGGAGAAAAACCATCTCCAGGACTCAACATCACCGCACTTCCTGCAGTTGTGATAATCGTCTACTGGATTCTTGAGGCATTTTTCTTCATTTTTCTTCATTTTCCAGGGCAGTAGTTTGTTCATTAAACACAAACAGGCGACTGTCATATTGGAGCAAAAGAAAATATCAATATGCATTAAAAATGTAAAGAAATGCAACAGTTTGTTTCTGTACACTTCACACACTACAAAAAGGATTTTCTACCATAGTTAAACTGACCTGAATTAAGCAGATTCATCTTAAAAGACCAATTTTAAGATTTTTTTACTTAATAAGATGAGATTTTTTTTACTTGTTTCAAGATATTCATCCTGATTTATCTTATCTCCATATTACAACTTATTCTAAGCACTTTTTATATTAACTCAGTCCAGGTTAAGCCTCTTTCTCAAACCAATAAGGTGAAAAATCTTGCCATAAATACTTGAAACTCGTGTTTTCTGCTTAGAACAAGATTCGTATTTCGTCTTGTTTTAAGAAAACTTGGTAAGTGAAAATTTCTTACTGCACTGGCAGAAAATTTCACTTAAAATAGGGCATTTTTACCTGAAAATTGTTTCTTTTTTTCCTTATTTTTGATGGGCCTTTGTTGCAGGGTATTACTCAGAACTTAGATTAATGTCCCAACCTGCGCCTCTGCTCAGTTTCGTTTCTTTCCAGCGACTAATCAGGAATCGGAAAACACTCGGCGGTTTGCGAAGTTTTCCCACACTGCTGAAGCCGAAGCCGAAGCTGAAGCTGAAGCTGAAGCGGAGGTCGAGTTGAGTTTATGCACTGGAGAAAAACCATCTGTAGGTAAGTTAAAATTACTTAAATTAAGAACATTTGACTTTGTTTGAGTCGATTGATCCGTCAGTGGAATAAGTGTTTTTCTTAATTCAAGCAACATTCAGTTTTGTTTCCTATTTTAAGTGAAAAAAGTCGTTTTTCTGCGCAGCAAGATGTATTTTCACACTTTAAATACAGAAGGTCTTGTTCCACTGGCCGATTGTTTTAGATTTCGGGTGAAATTTACTCAAATCGCGGTAAATCTTTCTCAATTCAAGTCATCTTAACTTGGCCGGATTTAGTTTTTGCGGGTGTGGAGGTGGACGGGGGATTTGTCATGAATCGTGTTCCCCCCAACTTAAAAAAAAATCCCCACTCCACCCGTGGACATAACGGTGTTAAAATAATCCCTGCACCCTTTTGCTCACTGTGTCCGTTCAGCTCGAGGAGGATTCTCTGGTGTTGCGTTTTGCAGCTTTTGCACAAACAAACACACTGAGATCATTTCGCAGACGTCCCTCCCAGTTCCTGCGACTTCCCTTATCTGATTCCCCGTGTTTATCTGTGTTTTGCAAGACTTTCTGCGTCGCCATGGCAACAGTGTGCGATAAACGGGTCAGTGACTTTACATCTAAACTTTCTGTCCAGCTGCAGTTTCCTCAGTGACAAAGGTTCGAGTTTCATCATAATTCAGCGCATTTCTGTAGCGCCTCTGACCTCCGTGGAACCAAATCATTTTTGTTTTTTTTCAGAAATCATGACTTATTCTGCGTGTTAAAGTGTTAAAATGTCAAATAACAGATAATAAAGTGGCGAATGGGCGATTATCACAACAGCAGGAAGTGCGGCCGTGTTGAGTCACGCGGCTTCCGGTGCTTTTCTCGTTGCCGTTTCTTTAGATTTTTAGTGCATATTAGCAGCTCATATTAGTTATTGTACAGTCTATGTTCATTCTTGCACTTAGTAGTTTTTTATAGTAGTTTTATTGTACATGTCTTTTATTGTTTATTTATGTGTGCACATTATGGAGGAGCCTGTAATCTCATTATACTTGTATAAGGACAATAAAGGCATTCTGTTCTATTCTATTCTCTATTCCAGTGGTGTCAAACTCATTTTGGTCCGGGGGCCGTATGCAGCCTACTTTGATCCCAAAAGGGCCGGATCAGAAAACTCAGTTCTCTCTTCAAGTTATTGTATTTTTCTCCGTGTCTCGTAGTGGTGTTTAAGATTATATTCCTCGAGCAACGCCACTTGTTCCAAACACACTGAGCACAGATTTCCCATTCACCTCTGTCAACAAATAAAAATATATTTTTCTTGGGAAATCCTGAACTCAGCATCTGCTTTTCTCATTTTTTGACATTTTGCTGATGAGGGTCACGGTCGACAGTCAAAACGATCGTCCTTTAAGAGTGTTTGGAAAGAGGAAAGTCTTCATTTGTGCTGCTCTGGTGGGAGTCGCAACGTACAGAAACGCCGGAGACGCTGCTATGCTAAACGGTGCAGAAAATTAACAGAAAAATCTGAAAATTTTAAGTATTTTAATAGAAAAATCAGCCGAGGGCCAGATTAAAGGTGTTGGAGGGCCGGATCTGGCCCCCGGGCCGCATGTTTGACACATGTGCTCTATTCTATCCATATTTATTTTATTTTATTTTTTTAAGTTATTTATTTTTACAACACTTGTCACTTTCCAAATCATGTGCAATAATAGTCATATTTCTGCCTCCTTTACATTTTTAATCTTGTATTTATTTTGTGTTTGTTTGTATTAATTTCTGTGTTTGTGTTTTTAAACTAAAAGGGAGACGCCGCTCAATTTCATTGTATCTTTTGTTACAATGACAATAAAGGCGATTCTGATTCTGATTCTGATTCTGATTCTTTGAGCATCAGTGGAGCTTCTTATAGAAAAAAGTCATGTGAACAAACAAAATAAGAGCCCAAGATGCTCAAAAGGAGCAGGAGGAAGAAGACTCCGGCCCCACATTTTTCATATTCACTTTTTTAGTTCAATACGTTTCCATATTTTCTTATCGCCAGACATTTTACATGAACAGAGCTGTTCTTCATACACATTTAATTTCATAAAACATGATTTCAAACGTTACCTTCAGCGTATTTAACAAATATGTTTTGTTTGTAGTTTTGAGCTCCAGATTCAGGGAGTTCCACAGTTTATCGCCTGTTCTGGAAACGGAAAAACAGTTTTTCACTGTGCGGATTTTTCGCAGCTTAAAACTGTTCTGCACCTCAGGTTGTGTCCACCTCGTGTTTCAGTGAACTCTGACGGGATTTGCCTGTTTGTTACTGGCTTTAAACATGATTTGTGCTGTGGATCTTTTCTTTTGCTCCAATATGACAGTCGCCTGTTTGTGTTTAATGAACAAACTACTGCCCTGGAAAATGCATCAGATGAAGAAAAACGCCTAAAGAACCCAACAGACGATTATCACAACAGCAGGAAGTGCGGCGATGTTGAGTTTTTCTACGGCAAAATCCCTGTGGAAAAGTGTCTCATATGTCTGAGCAGCTTCATAAATCTGCCCCAACAACAAATCTTCATCCAACGAGGAACAAAGAACAGATTCTGTCCATGAAGAATTTACCCACAACGATCGAGGGAAGAAAGAGGAAAACTTAAAGGAAACGATGACGAGCTTCAGCTCACTGCAAAACAGGATTTTCTAGCATAGTTAAACTGACTTGAATGAAGCAGATTCATCTTAAAAGATCAATTTTAAGGTTTTTTTTACTTAATAAGCCAAGATTTTTGACTTGTTTCCAGATATTCCATCCTGATTTATCTTATCTCCATATTACAACTTATTCTAAGCACTTTTTATATGAACTCAGTCCAGGTTCAGCCTCTTTAACTTCCTCCTCACACCAGTTCTTTTCTCTGGCTCAGATCTGAACCTCTGTCCTCAGTGTTTCTAACATGTTGGGAAAGTGGAAAATGTGACATTTCAATAAATGCAGTTTTAAATGTATTTGATTTGTTGTATTTGATCAAATGTGTAGATGTTATGAACGCTCGAAAGACGGTGTTCTTAAAACAAGGTGTTCTTAAAATCTATTTAAGAATAGCCTAATATAAGACATGTTATATACTAGAAATAAGCAGTAATAAGCAATAATGACCTAAATATACTCAAAATAAGGTGAAAAATCTGGCCATAAATACTTGAAACTTGTGTTTTCTGCTTAGAACAAGATTCATATTCGTCTTGTTTTAAGAAAACTTGGTAAGTGAAAATTTCTTGCTGCACTGGCAGAAAATTTCACTTAAAATTGGGCAATTTTATCTCAAGTTTAGTATTTTCCTCTTATTTTTGACGGGCCTTTTTTGCAGGGTATTACTCAGAACTTAGATTATTATCCCAACCATGTTTTAGAAAATAAAACTATTTTAAGGTTATTCTCGGTCGCACCACGTGACATTTTACACTAAAAATGCTTCATATAAACGTTAAACACAGATTTATGCTCCTGACACTGGAAATATTTGGAAAAAGCTCCATAGAAACTGATATTGTTCATGTTTTAAAATGTGGCTGTTGAAAGGAGCCGGGCTGAGCGTGGTGCAGACGTACTTCTTCTCGGTCAGCTCCCTCTTCAGCTTCTTGTTGCTGCGCTTGTGGTGGCAGGTGACGCTGATGATGACCACGAGCATGAGGAGGAGCAGACCCCCGGCCGCCGAGCCCACCACCACCATCAGGAAGTTCTCCATGGGCCACTCCTGCTTCAGCACCTCTGCAAAACACCACACCAGAACTGACAGAGGCCAAAATGTCCTGCGAAATCCAACCATCCAATCTGCAGAATCCAACCATCCGCGTTCAAGCGGAATGAAACCAAAGATAAGAACATTAAAAACAAACTCTTTCTTCATTATTTGTCTCCAAAACCAAAATGAAAAAAGCAGAAAACGATTCTTTTTATTTTTTTTATTTTGTGTTTTGTAGAAAAAAACGGAGAACGGACGTTTCCCCAAAACAAACTCCTGGACCTGAGATCCAGACCTGAACCAGACCTGAACCAGACCTGAACCAGGATTAAACCAGGTCTAAATCAGGTTTAAACCAGGACTAAATCAGGACTAAACCAGGTCTAAACCAGGACTAAACCAAGACTAAACCAGGACTAAACCAGGACTAAACCAGGACTAAACCAAGACTAAACCAGGACTAAACCAGGACTAAACCAGGACTAAACCAGGACTAAACCAGGACTAAACCAAGACTAAACCAGGACTAAACCAGGACTAAACCAGGACTAAACCAAGTGTAAACCAGGACTAAACCAGGTCTAAACCTGTCGTCGAGAAGTGAAAAAAATTGACATTGGTCTTTCACTTAGACCAGACCTTAAACACTCAAAGAGCCGTTTGGAGCGACTCCCACAGAAAAAAACACCCGGAGCCACAAACCCTAGAATGAGGAGAACTCTGCATATGATTTTTTTTTTTACCTGTCGCTCTGTATAAAAGACTATAGTGTTTTATATTTATGAAATAATGAAAATACAACACAAATAATCCACTGAGTCGTGTCCTTTAGTCCGACAGAAGCTGAAGCATCAGCACCGAGCTGTTTTCAGCACAGTGTATGCAGATTAGTCATGCAGTTTAAGTTTCGTTTTTCCTTTTAGTCCTGGTTTTAGACCTGCTTTAGACCTGGCTCAATCCTGGTTTAGACCTGTTTTAGACCTGCTTTAGACCTGCTTTAGACCTGCTTTAGACCTGTTTTAGACCTGTTTTAGACCTGCTTTAGACCTGCTTTAGACCTGTTTTAGACCTGTTTTAGACCTGCTTTAGACCTGCTTTAGACCTGCTTTAGACCTGCTTTAGACCTGCTTTAGATCTGCTTTAGACCTGGTTTAGATCTGCTTTAGACCTGCTTTAGATCTGCTTTAGACCTGCTTTAGACCTGCTTTAGACCTGCTTTAGCCCTGCTTTAGACCTGCTTTAGACCTGTTTTAGACCTGCTTTAGACCTGTTTTAGACCTGCTTTAGACCTGCTTTAGACCTGCTTTAGACCTGCTTTAGACCTGCTTTAGACCTGCTTTAGACCTGGCTTAGTCCTGCTTTAGACCTGCTTTAGACCTGCTTTAGACCTGTTTTAGACCTGCTTTAGACCTGCTTTAGACCTGCTTTAGACCTGCTTTAGACCTGCTTTAGACCTGTTTTAGACCTGTTTTAGACCTGCTTTAGACCTGCTTTAGACCTGCTTTAGACCTGTTTTAGACCTGTTTTAGACCTGCTTTAGACCTGCTTTAGACCTGCTTTAGACCTGCTTTAGACCTGTTTTAGACCTGCTTTAGACCTGCTTTAGACCTGCTTTAGACCTGCTTTAGACCTGTTTTAGACCTGCTTTAGACCTGCTTTAGACCTGCTTTAGACCTGTTTTAGACCTGTTTTAGACCTGCTTTAGACCTGCTTTAGACCTGTTTTATACCTGCTTTAGACCTGCTTTAGACCTGCTTTAGACCTGTTTTAGACCTGTTTTAGACCTGTTTTAGACCTGCTTTAGACCTGCTTTAGACCTGTTTTAGACCTGTTTTAGACCTGCTTTAGACCTGTTTTAGACCTGCTTTAGTCCTGTTTTAGTCCTGCTTTAGACCTGCTTTAGTCCTGCTTTAGACCTGCTTTAGACCTGCTTTAGACCTGTTTTAGTCCTGTTTTAGTCCTGCTTTAGACCTGTTTTAGACCTGCTTTAGACCTGCTTTAGACCTGCTTTAGACCTGTTTTAGTCTTGCTTTAGACCTGCTTTAGACCTGTTTTAGACCTGTTTTAGACCTGTTTTAGACCTGCTTTAGACCTGCTTTAGACCTGTTTTAGACCTGCTTTAGACCTGCTTTTAGACCTGCTTTTAGACCTGCTTTAGACCTGCTTTAGACCTGCTTTAGACCTGTTTTAGACCTGTTTTAGACCTTCTTTAGTCCTGGTCTAGACCTGGTTTAGACCTGATTTAGTCCTGCTTTAGAATTGCTTTTGACCTGTTTTAGGCCTGTTTTAGACCTGCTTTAGACCAGTTTTAATCCTGCTTTAGACCTTCTTTAGTCCTGGTTTAGACCTGCTTTAGGCCTGGTCTAGACTTGGTTTAGACCTGCTTCAGTCCTGCTGTAGACCTGCTTTAGACCTGCTTTAGACCTGTTTTAGACCTGTTTTAGACCTGTTTTAGACCTGTTTTAGACCTGCTTTAGACTTGCTTTAGACCTGTTTTAGACCTGCTTTAGACCTGTTTTAGACCTGTTTTAGACCTGTTTTAGACCTGTTTTAGACCTGCTTTAGACCTGCTTTAGACCTGTTTTAGACCTGTTTTAGACCTGCTTTAGACCTGTTTTAGACCTGTTTTAGACATGTTTTAGACCTGCTTTAGACCTGCTTTAGACCTGTTTTAGACCTGTTTTAGACCTGTTTTAGACCTGTTTTAGACCTGTTTTAGACCTGTTTTAGACCTGTTTTAGACCTGATTTAGACCTGCTTTAGACCTGTTTTAGACCTGTTTTAGACCTGTTTTAGACCTGCTTTAGACCTGTTTTAGACCTGTTTTAGACATGTTTTAGACCTGTTTTAGACCTGGCTTAGTCCTGGTTTAGACCTGTTTTAGACCTGGCTTAGTCCTGGTTTAGACCTGTTTTAGACCTGGCTTAGTCCTGGTTTTGGTCCTGATGTTAGTTCTGGTTTAGAGGCACAGGAGGAAGCTCGGTCCAGGCAGCGGCGTTTGCTCCGTACGGGAGATGAGGTGTTCCATAATGGAGGAAAATAACATAAGGACGACGGGAAAAGACGCTACAGGAGTCAGGACGAAGAGGCTCAGTCAGAGGGACTGAGAAATACGCCTGAGGCACAGTGTCCAACCTCCTATTCACTATTAAAATGATTATTTGACTAAAACTATCACAGTACAGTGTTGTATTGTATAATAATTGTAAAAAATAAAGCTGATACTTCATGGATTTGACCTGTCGCGGGTTCTTTTTGGAACATGACCCCGGCGATAAACCAGGGGTCACTGTACTGCAGTAGTACTTTGAGTAGTACTTTGAGTAGTACTTTGAGTAGTACTTTGAGTAGTACTTTGGGTAGTACTTTGAGTAGTACTTTGAGCCTGTACCTTGTATGGAGACCCTGACCTCGGCCTTCCCCAGGCCGATGGAGTTCTGGGCCACACACTGGTACATCCCGGCGTCGGACAGGCTGAGGGGCCTCTCGAACAGCAGGGTCCCGTCGGGCTGAGGGGAAGCGCCTTCAGGAACGTCACCACCGTCTCTGGAAAACAGAAACACAAGGAATATAAATAAAGGAAGAAATACGGGGCGAAGATTTACGACAGGAAGAACGTGGGACTGGAAAAAGTGATAAAAAGGTGGAAAGGTAGATGCTGATCTGAAAACTACTACAAAACAGCAAAGACTGGTACAAATGTATGAATTCCATCCATCCATCCATCTTCTCCCGCTTAATCCGGCTGGGTCGCGGGGGCAGCCTGCTGCCCAATACTCATAGCACCTGACCCCCCCTATGAACCCCTCTGCAGGTGGTGAGCCCACAGGAGGGTGGACAACATGGTCCTTGATGTTAGTTCAGGTGCTGCATGTTTTGGGTTGATGGGGGAAACCGGAGCACCCGGAGGAAACCCATCCAGACACGGGGAGGAACATGCAAACTCCACACAGAAAGGCCCGGGCGACCCGGGGATCAAACCCGCAACCTTCTTGCTGTGAGGCCTGAGTGTTGCCACTCAGCCACCGTGCCGCCCAATGTATGAATTAAATTTGAAAAATTGACAAAAATAACGTTTGGATTTAATTTGAAAATGGACAAGGGGAAGGGAAGAGAGAGAGGGTGACAGAGAGGAGAAGAAAGAGAAGTAGGGAGAGAGGGGGTAGAGACAAAGAGGCAGGGAGAGAGGAGAGAGAAAAGGAAGGAGAGGGGAGAAGAGAGGAAAAGAGAGGAGGGAGATGGACAGAGAGAGGGAGGAAGGAGAGTGAGAGAATGGAGAGAAGGAAGGAGAAAGAGAGGGAAAGGAAGAGAGAAAGGGAGAAAGAGAGGAGAGGAAAGAGAAGGAAGGAGAGAAAAAATGAAGAGAGAAAAGAAGAGAGTTTGAATTTTTAATATTGTGACAGCACCGCCTCTGATTGAGAAACAACACTAATATTACTACAGTTATTATTATTACTACCGTCATTACTACCGTCATTACTACTGTCATTACTGTCATTACTACTGTCATTACTGTCATTACTACTGTTATTACTATTATTACTACTGTCATTACTATTATTACTACTGTCATTACTGTTATTACTACTGTCATTATTATTACTACTGTCATTATTATTATTACTACTGTCATTATTATTATTACTACTGTCATTACTACTGTCATTACTGTTATTACTACTGTCATTATTATTACTACTGTCATTATTATTATTACTACTGTCATTACTGTTATTACTACTGTCATTATTATTACTACTGTCATTATTATTATTACTACTGTCATTACTGTTATTACTACTGTCATTACTGTTATTACTACTGTCATTATTATTATTACTACTGTCATTACTGTTATTACTACTGTCATTACTGTTATTACTACTGTCATTACTATTATTACTAGTGTCGTTATTATTATTACTACTGTCATTACTGTTATTACTACTGTCATTACTATTATTACTACTGTCATTATTATTACTACTGTCATTATTATTATTACTACTGTCATTACTACTGTCATTACTATTATTACTACTGTCATTATTATTACTACTGTCATTATTATTACTACTGTCATTACTGTTATTACTACTGTCATTATTATTATTACTACTGTCATTACTACTGTCATTACTGTTATTACTACTGTCATTATTATTGCTACTGTCATTATTATTATTACTACTGTCATTACTACTGTCATTACTGTTATTACTACTGTCATTATTATTACTACTGTCATTATTATTATTACTACTGTCATTACTGTTATTACTACTGTCATTACTACTGTCATTACTGTTATTACTACTGTCATTATTATTATTACTACTGTCATTACTATTATTACTACTGTCATTACTGTTATTACTACTGTCATTATTATTATTACTACTGTCATTATTATTATTACTACTGTCATTACTGTTATTACTACTGTCATTACTATTATTACTACTGTCATTATTGTTATTACTACTGTCATTACTACTGTCATTACTATTATTACTACTGTCATTA
This sequence comes from Odontamblyopus rebecca, assembly GCA_030686955.1. Taxonomy (NCBI): domain Eukaryota; kingdom Metazoa; phylum Chordata; class Actinopteri; order Gobiiformes; family Gobiidae; genus Odontamblyopus; species Odontamblyopus rebecca. The sequence continues at coordinate 3,784,654 of CM060672.1, forward strand.
TTATTACTACTGTCATTATTATTATTACTACTGTCATTATTATTATTACTACTGTCATTACTATTATTACTACTGTCATTATTATTACTACTGTCATTATTATTATTACTACTGTCATTACTGTTATTACTACTGTCATTACTGTTATTACTACTGTCATTACTATTATTACTAGTGTCATTATTATTATTACTACTGTCATTACTGTTATTACTACTGTCATTACTATTATTACTACTGTCATTATTATTATTACTACTGTCATTACTGTTATTACTACTGTCATTACTATTATTACTACTGTCATTATTATTACTACTGTCATTATTATTATTACTACTGTCATTACTATTATTACTACTGTCATTATTATTACTACTGTCATTACTGTTATTACTACTGTCATTATTATTACTACTGTCATTACTGTTATTACTACTGTCATTATTATTACTACTGTCATTATTATTACTACTGTCATTATTATTACTACTGTCATTACTACTATCATTACTGTTATTACTACTGTCATTACTATTATTACTAGTGTCATTATTATTATTACTACTGTCATTAGTATTATTAATACTGTCATTATTAATACTACTGTCATTACTGTTATTACTACTGTCATTACTACTGTCATTACTACTATCATTACTGTTATTACTACTGTCATTACTATTATTACTAGTGTCATTATTATTATTACTACTGTCATTACTATTATTATTACTGTCATTATTATTACTACTGTCATTATTATTACTACTGTCATTACTGTTATTACTACTGTCATTACTACTGTCATTATTATTACTACTGTCATTACTATTATTACTACTGTCATTACTGTTATTACTACTGTCATTATTATTATTACTACTGTCATTATTATTACTACTGTCATTACTGTTATTACTACTGTCATTACTGTTATTACTACTGTCATTATTATTACTACTGTCATTACTGTTATTACTACTGTCATTATTATTACTACTGTCATTATTATTACTACTGTCATTACTGTTATTACTACTGTCATTATTATTATTACTACTGTCATTATTATTACTACTGTCATTACTGTTATTACTACTGTCATTACTATTATTACTACTGTCATTATTATTACTACTGTCATTACTACTGTCATTACTATTATTACTAGTGTCATTATTATTACTACTATCTTTATTATTATTACTACTGTCATTATTATTACTACTGTCATTACTATTATTACTACTGTCATTATTATTACTACTGTCATTACTACTGTCATTACTATTATTACTAGTGTCATTATTATTATTACTACTATCATTACTATTATTACTACTGTTATTATTATTACTACTGTCATTACTACTGTCATTACTGTTATTACTACTGTCAT